>JAODLL010054334.1:0-18821 GCA_026546735.1 Forbesichthys agassizii
TCTATATATTTATATATATATATATATATATATATATATATATATATATATATATATACATATATCTACATAACACTATAGTCTGGAAAAGAGTACAAATCTGCCAGAGATCTAGTAGCATGCATGGGGACTAAAGGTCACCTCACAATTCCACACACAAACACACACGGTCATGCTCTCACACACACATACATCTTGGCATGTGAAGTCAGTCCAGCCGGTCTTATCTGAATGCCACACACACATACAGGAAGCAGAACTGTGGTCCAGCTGGCATTTGTGTGTGTGTGTGTGTGTGTGTGTGTGTGTGTGTGTGTGAAGGCATGCTGACAAGCTTCTGAAGAGGCAACACACTAACACCACGCGCACACACACACACAAACACACAAACTGAGCTCTACTCCATTCCAAGCAAAAGTCAGAAGGCAGGAAGATGGCAGCTAGCATACCAACCTCCTAGCATTACCAAGCTGGGGTCATTCCTATGTTACCAGGGTCCTATGTTCCCAAGGCCCTATATTTCCAGGGTCCTGTGTTCCCAAGACCCTATGCTCCCAGGGTCCTGTGTTCCCAAGACCCTATATTCCCTATGTTATGTATATGGATTGTCTGCATTAAGTCAGTCTGCGCTTTGTCACCAATCCTGTTCATGATATTCATAGACACGATATTGAGGTGTAGTCGTGGCAGGGAGGGGTTTACGGTTTGGTGGTTTGCTGGCCTTGACAAACATCAAGTAATGACCAAGACCAGAATGTATCGAGACAGCGACAATACCCATGAAGGCAGGGTGAGACAATACCAAGACTTTGAGGAGTCGAGATTGAGTCAAGAGCATGCAATACCAAGGCAGGGCGAGACCGAGTCAAGATTAAGACCAGTCCACACTGCATGATATGATAAAATGTGGAACATGAAGACTATAGGCACTATAGCAAGGTTCTGCATCCTGCAGCACCTGAGCCACATCCGGCTCTTGAGTCCCTCTACAGTGGCTCCCTGTGGCTCATCATATAGAACTGAGATTGTGAGTGCACAGTCGTTGGGTATAGGCTAATTTTAAGTATTTTCGGTTTAATTTCTGCAATTAAATGCTATATTTTAAAAAATCTTTGCGGGGGGGCATTCCACCGCACCCTCCTAAGATTGAACTGTCCCCTCCGGTTCAAAATCACTCTGATGTGGGAAAAACTTCAATGTATTCTCATTTCGGAATATTAGTAATGTTGGCTAATTATAATTGTAAAGTATAATATTTTCTGTGGCTCCAAACAAATAAATATAGAAGATATTGGGCACAAATGTCTCTTTTGATAGTAAAGGTTTTGATAGTAAAGATACATTTGTGCACTATAGACACAAATGTATCTTAATGATCCACATTCCCATACAAAAAAAAAGTATCTTCCTCTTCATTGTACTAGGGTGTTATTAATTCAAATTCTACAACATGATTATTTCAAACTTTTATGAAAAATATTTTAATGACATTTTTCTTTTGATAAACACCACACCACTTGAATTTTTAGTAGCACTTTTGCACTTGTTGCTCTCATTTCTGAGCTGGTCCAAGTGATTAAACAGTCTAGTATTGTTACCTTTGTTCACCAAAATAGTTTTTCTGCGTTTTTCAATAGTGTCGAACTCACTGAAGCCAAATTGTATCCAAAGAAACTATGAAGGGACACGGTATTCCCTGAATTAAGGTATAAAGCCCGTTGCACTGGAGGCGAAGCGGAAGAGCTTCCCGTTAGGGTACTCACTATGGCTAATTAAGATATAGCCTAAGATTATACACAATGACCGTGCAGTAGCCTATATTATGCATGTGTCACTTAGTTCTGGTTGGACTTGGTGGACACAGCATATTGTAGTACTTTCTACATTTGAATGCACACACTGGAAAGTAGGACTATTAATAACCAAGTTCACAGACATGAGTAAAATTAAGTCAGTGAGTGGTTCTAAATGTAGGTTTTGATGCATTTTTGGTTAATTGCTCAGCCTTAAACTACTTCATTCACATCTTTTTGAAGCGATCATTTTACATCCAATCACAATAATTATGATTAGACATGCACCAGGCAGCAATGATGATATTGCCGCAGTTACGGTCTTGACCGATCTTGAAGTAAAATCCTAAATCCTCCTTGTCCGAGACCGAGACAAGACAGAGACCTTTACGTTTCTTCTTGAGTACTACAACACAAAGTTCCTGCCTGCTAGCTCAACAGCTAATAAACTGCAAGAAAAAAAAATCCTCATTTACACTGCAGGTGTGCGCATAGAAGTGAGAAGTATCCTTCAATCCTGTGTCCCACTACACACACACTTCCTACACTTCCTGCTCAGAGAGATTGTCTGTGTGTAGGTCCATGTGCGTGTGTGTATCAGACAGGAGTTATGATGTTGGGATTACTACTAGCATGCAGTGTTATTAGCTAATTAGCAGCTCTAATTAAATATTAATATTTTCTATTGTATTATATCCATGTTCTCTGTCCAACAGATGCCATGTCTGGTAGTGATCTGGGAAACATGTTTGGACACACATGACCCCTACTACTACTCCATAACGTTGTGACTGAATCTGTACATTGTCCACTATGGACCAGTACAGCTTTAGTTTACATGGAGTTCTCCAGCAGCCCAGCACAGCTCAGACAGAAGCCAACACCGTGAGAGGATGTAATTAAGTCTAGTGTGTCAGGTCTGCTCTTGCTTGCTAGGAGCACTGCTGACCAATATTTCATTATAGACCAAGAGGAAAACAATCAATAGATGCTATAGCAGCGCGTTAAGACCTCTCTGCTTCCCTGTTTCCAGACACACATACCTATGCTATAGATTATAGAACTGGTTCTGTTGGCTGACTGAACACTGAAGAGATGCTGGCATCATTGGGTCAACAGAAACCCTGGGACTTTTCACAGAAAAGAACAAAACAAGAGCACCTGCCTTTCCACTGTAGCACTACCTTGCAAAGACAAACTAGGGGCCAGCCCACAGCAGTAACACCAGAGCAGATCCACATCACAGCTAATCTGTCCCCAAGAGGACAGCCTTGGATACAGCCGACCCCTCCCTGTGCATTGTGTCTGAATAAAGAGCATGTTACCTCCAGAGATATGGTCCTTTCACCATCAGAAGGAAGGTTGTGAATAGAGTCAACACAGAGGACAATGGTCCGGTGTGATCTGGTCCCGTGAAGGAGACCATTGGGTGTTCAGTGTCACATGAGCTAAACTTGAACACATCCCAACGCTATGTGAGACTGCTGCAAACAAAGAGTGACGGCTATAGACGCGTCATTTGTAAAACAATCTGCGACAATGAAATCTGCTATTTGTTTTTCTATTTTCCCTACTTTTAGCAACCAAGCAGTCATTGGCTTGTTTAAAAGATTATTGTTCTTATGCTTTTTCCACACTTAACGGTTCAACGTTTCATTATTTGCAGTGCATACTGGTCGTCCAATTATTCCATTTTCATGTGTGTGTGTGAATGAGACTAAATATTGACATATTTTCTGCAGTGTGCTTGTTGGTTCAGTGAGACACTCAGTGAGACACTCATAGCCATCTGGCCTGTAAATCCACATACACAATTTACATTTCAGCCGCGTGTTTGAAATAACACCATCTGAACTCAAATTCACACAGTGGGCTGTGGAGTCGCGCAAGGCTTTATCTGAATGAAGCTCACTGCTAAAGCAGTCGAAATCTAGATTAGTGTCTCCTACTGTTCATTCACAATGATGAAAAAACAGATTACCAGCCCAGCCTTCAGATTGGCCAAAAACTCTCAAAGTCTGAAGACATATTATCTACCACTCATCTGCATTTAATGTAATGTAGGCTTTCATATACAATAATTATTTTAAACAACTGAGAATGAGAATGAAAAGTGTTTTCATTCTCATTCCACCCAGACACACCAGATAAGAAGTGCAAATAAATCTCTCCCAAAAAAATCTACAACATGCATCAGCAGCCATGAGAAGATCCTATGTGCCTCCATTTTCAGAAGAACAGAACTAAATATACAATACATATTGTAAAGTAATTATGGTTCATATGAGAACTTGATTGATAACCATCTGTTAGCAGATGGACAGCTGTAAAGCAGCAAACCTTAGTGGGTGTTTTAGGAAGCAGAATTCCTTGGCTATAGTCGGGCAGCACTGTTAGTCTTCCAAACATAGATCTACTGTGGTCACCGTGGAATGTGTTTGGTTTTGTCCTCAAAACACTCCCAGAACGTGCTGGTGTATCGACGGGCTGAGGTCATGTGGAGCACTCAGGCTGACACAGAACCCAAACAGATCCGGAAACTGAACCAAAGAGTAGATTTAGAAACAGAACCAGAATTGTAATCAGATCCAGTTCCTGCTTACACAGCTGTCCAACCCTAAACCTGTGTCTGTTAGACACATCCATCCTGGGAGCCGTCCATTGATGCAGATTCAAGAGAGCAGGTGCTTTCAAAAAAATACTTTGCATGTGATTGGACGAACCTGACCTGTGAATAAGCGAGTCTGTTGTTATCCACTCTTGCAGTAGAAAAGTTGCGAGAAGAGAGAAACTCATTTTCCATTGAGAAAAGCCTTTGCTCTTCTAATAAATTCAAATAAAACCAATGCTATATTATCTTTAGGAGTTTTTGACTCGAGTTGTTTCCAGGTCGCCTATGTCATACCTACACTATTCCTGTAGCTAAACTACGACCCTGATTGGCAACACACAAGGTTTACTGGCCTGAATCAACTATATTTCCGAGCTCTCCAGGTTGAATCTCATGGCAAAGTGAAACCGAAACCTCGCAAGATCAGGATGGCTAGTAACCCCACTGCCACCTGTGAAATGACAGATTACAACACATTACATCATCCCATTTCCATATCACTCTATGAGTGCATGCGTGGATTACCTCCTCATGTCATATCCAGTAAATATCCAGGAGATAGATAAAAGCAACATTGGATTGGTTAAATCATTGGTTACCATGGAGATTTCCTCCTCCGTGCAAACCCTAGCACATGTCTATAAACAAGACATCAATCATAGCTCCAGCAAAGGAAATTGTTAATTAAAAATGTGAAATATTGAATTATAATTCACACAGAGATGGGATTAGCGGACAGTTAATTATGATACGCACATTTCCTATGGGGGTATAATTCCGATACAACCAGCTAATGCCCCAAGATTGTAGTACTATACAAACATAATTATTAAGTGTTACACATCTACTTTCTTATGATATTGTGTGTGTGTGTGTGCACAAAGTGGCGCACAGTAAAGGCCAAGAATACTTTCAAACGTGGATGTGGACGGGCTATCCGGTTGTATACTTCATGCAGATGCATTGCCTCTATCTGTATATAATAAAAAACATGCTTTGGAATAAGTAATAATATAATAACTACGATTTATATGTTCCCGTGAACAATATTGGTGTAAAATAGGAAAAAACTTTTATATGCTCAGAACACTCCATCTGCAGTGGGCTTCAGCCTATGGTACATGCACAGTCAACGTGCACACATCCGCATGGACTGTTTACGTGACTATATTTACGTCACGCCGACATGGAGTATACCTTGGCCTTAACTGTAGATCCTTAAGGCTTGGCCTGTACATGAGAGTTCATCATACTGTTATGTTCAGTCTAGAGGAGTGTATAGAGTATACAGCACATATACTGTACATTCAGGCAGCTTCAGTACAGACCAGGAGACCAGTAGAACAGTGTGTGTGTGTGTGTGTGTGTGTGTGTGTGTGTGTGTGTGTGTGTGTGTATTCCCTGTAGCCAACTGATCTCAGACTAGAGGAATGAATGTCCCATCAGCCTTCTATTAATACACACAAATGTGCGTGTGTGTGTGTGTGTGTGTGTGTGTGTGTGAAACCTCAGTGAAGAGGGTGTCTCATGAGATGTCACAAGGTTAATACCCCCCCCCCCCCACACACACACACACACAATTAACCACAATGAACCATTCGTAGATCAAGAGTGTATCAAATATCAAATATTAAGTAAAATTAACATTTGAAAGGACCCACCCCCCAAGGACAATGTGTTTCAATCTGTGTGTGTGTGTGTATGCGTTTGTGTGTGTGTGTGTGTGAGATGTGGTGACATTGAAGTTTCTGGTTGGGGACAGTCAATCAGGAGGAAATATCTGGTGAGGTACATTGAGAGGGGAAGCACACACGCACACACACACGTACACACACAGTAATGTGATTCCTGTCACCTCTACCCAACTACTGCAAAGTCAGAGACAAACTATTCCCTGTCCAGATTAAGACACAAATACTGTGTAAGGTTAGGAAGTAACGTTATAGTTTTTGCTGGTGCATGTTAATGAAATGTTCACATATTGATAACACAGACAATGCAGAGCAAAGCTGATCAATATAAATGTCCGACACTGTACTGTATGTGTTCTAGTGTTACCATGTGATAATATTGTATTCCCTTACTGTATTTAAATGATCATCTGCTTTCTTCCCTAGAGTTGAGCTCTTCACTGTTTGTGAATTATAATACTGGCTCAGCCCCAGCCACGTCTATGAAACCAATGTATCTAAATGTAGGGATCTAGCACAGCGAGGGCTCAGTGTGTGTGTGTGTGTGCATGTTGAAAATATTTCAGTCGCAGACAGAAAGAGGGAGATCAATTAATCAGCATATTTTAAGATTTTTAATGACTGTTATAAACTTGTCAAAGCACTGACATTGAAAGAGTAGGGTCGCAAACTACTAGACGACTGCTTTATCAATTACAATTAGCAATTATACAACCATACACCAGATTATTTGAAAGTTATTTACTAAAATATATTTACTTCTAATTTAAAATGTTTCTCATACATTTAGAAGTTGAGAGAGTAAACTGAACTGTGCTGAAACAAAGATCAGGGGCTGGGGACTGACCTGAATTTATTTCAGATTAGGGTCATTGAGGTCATATACCAGGAACTGGGTTAAACTCAGCCCTGTGTGTGTGTGTGTGTGTGTGTGTGTGTGTGTGTCGGGGGAAGGGTCAACACAGTACCCACAAAATGAATACACACACAGAGAGAGCAGGGTGTGGTAACATAAGGTCACCTACTACAGTATGTGAGCTGGTTTCAGAGGTCGTGAGAAAGAGCAAAGTGTTAAACACATTGCTGACAGCTGCCAACACGCCTATATTTCTTCAACAGTGCTTCACATTCATTATTTCATTATTAACAGGCCCACTTCAATAAAATGACCCGCAACAATACAATGGACCTGCTGGTGTTTGTGGTATGACGTTACCATGTGTAACCAGACCAGACCCTAAATTCACTTTGTGAAGAGGGTCCATTGGAGCAATCAGTGACTGATGGGGAAATTTAACCAACTGGCATTGCTACAACGGTTGGTATCGCTTCATCTAGCTCTACCACAATTTAGAAACACACTTGACTAATCACCTCCACTGGTCGCTGGCTGGTTTCCAGACTATAATCTCAGTGATAATTTAGCTGAGAGTAATAGTCAGGCAGCACCAGGCTTCTATTACCATGCAACCTCAGTAATGAAATCCAGAGTCTTACAGAGAATATGAAATTAGCACAATCTCAAAGTGCTGCTGAACTTCCCTTAATAAACACTCACTTTTCTAGCTCCATTTGGTAAATAGATATCCTCACGCAGAGTTTCTGCAAAATATCCTTCACAAACTGTGACTTAGGCAAGTAAGCTACAGAGGGTTTAACAAAAGTTCAGGAGCAATTTAACCTACGCTTTGATGACACCTGACACCACCTCTGTGGTCACACATATCTTCAAATAACAATTCCTTAGAGTTGAAGCCAGAAACCAAATATTGGACCTAGATGCATTTGTGAGCTTGTTTGTTAAATATAATACAGTAGTAGTAGTGTGTGTGTGTGTGTGTGTGTGTGTGTGTGTGTGTGTGTGTGTGTGTGTGTGTGTGTGTGTACACAGCATTCATCTCATTGTTAGACTTTGCCCGACTTACATTATTGACAAAGAATCTGTTTGCAATGGGGTCCGGTCTTCTTTGTGTGTAAGTGTAGATGACCTTCAAAAACAGCTGAGAGTCTTAGTGCCAGCTCTGGAATGCATGACCGAATTTGTATGTCTGTGTGTGTGTGTGCATGTCCACGCACATGTGTGTGTTTGTGTGTCATTTATGGTGGAAACTGGAGATGATCGTTAGCATGTTTATCAGTGCATGGGGTTTTGAGTACTCTGTGTGTGCGTGTGTGTGTGTGTGTGTGTGTGTGTGTGTATGTGTGTGTGAGTGCGTGTGTGTGTGTGTGTGTGTGTGTGTGTGTGTGTGTGTGTGCGCACATATGCGTGCAAGCATGCGTGTTGTGGAGGTCTCCATAGATACACAGATACAAAGACAGCTGTATTCTATCGCAGATACACTCATATGTGAGTGCATGCCAGCACACAGAGAAATCAAATATTTCTTATGGCTATACAGTAGTTGATATTATCGTCAACGTGCTCTTCTGCAAGGCACTACACATTTATTAACAGTAAACTAGTGCACATTAGAGCAATGACTTGTTACATGTGTCAAAGGTGTTTCTCAGCAGCTGTGTTATCTTCTGTAGGGGCCACACTGAGGCCTTAAAGGTGTAGTCTGTCTATTGTCTCATTTAGTTGATTCAGATTTTAATGTGTAGTAAGTCATTCTGGACAAAGCTTGTTGATATATCAACACTTCTCCCTTCAATGCCATAAGATGCAAACTAAGTATGGAATGCCATTTAATAGTCAATAGTAAATAAATAAATAAATAACAATCGCTATGAATTAAATAGATACAAAGGCAGCTGTATTCCATCGCAGGTACACTCATGTGAGTGCACGCCTTTTATATATTTCAGGGGTCTTTCAATTCATAATTCTACATATATTAATGCAGCTTTTTTTTAATAATGGCAAATGTATTAATTTCAGGGGCATATGCATAAATGTGGATTTTTTAAAATAAAAGCCCCGAAATATAATAAAAAAATTGTCTTATTTATTTATTGGTTACATTTATTTATGTATTGATTTATTTATCTCATAGGCATGTTTTTTATTTACATATATTTTTAATATAATAATTGGAATATTGGAAGGGCTAATCCGTTATTTGGGCTGTCTATGCTAATTCCTCCAAAGTTGCCTACTACTGATGCAGTGTCTGTGCTCTCTGACAGGCCGACAGCTGACATTTCATTAGGAGGGAGAGAAATCAGATGTTTTCACACTGATTAAAGCTGACCGTTGTGACACTTGATCTGTTTCCTGCCTGGAGCAAAGGAGAGGAGGTTGTGTCTGCTCTGGTTAAGGACATGTTAAATAATGATGTGTTAAATAATTATTAAAATAGTATGCATATAACTTATTTTCTGTTTACGTAATATCCAATGAATAAATGAGTCCAAGCGAGAGAAAGAGAGAGGTTCTATCTCGTTCCTCTTTGTAAGAGTTCATGATTTATGAATTCTGCTTGCCCACACATCCCAGAATTCCATGGGGCACTTCAACACAGGAGCCATTCTATGCCCTGGCAAAGCCACAGACACACATTCATGCACACTGAGCAGGGCATTTGTCTCGAGAATAAGCATTTCATGCACACACACACAATCTGGACTATGAGCTGGTCGGTTCATCAGCAAAATAATTGTTTGTGTGTGAGCATCTTGCACCATTTTTTAACATGAAATAGACTACTTAAGGCCAAATTTTACTTTTCGTCAAAGCTACAATAAATTATGGCGGCCCACCACTCAGCGTTTTCGTTTGGTGCCGGACAACGTATCCGAGTTAGTTTCATTGTACCGGACAACTGGAAAGATTATTAGGCTATAGCAAAACAACTATTATACACAGAATGACAACATAGAAGTATGAGTGAAACAAACATCATCAAGGTATGAGTGAGGTTTATTGTAGGCTCTACGGCAATGTCTATTTTTAAATCACAGCATCCGTGGCCGCTACAGTGGAATTATATGAGGCAGTCGGTGGTAGCTTTGGGGTAGGCTGGTTATACAATGAAAAAGAGTTACTGACAATATTTAATTTCACCGCAAGCCATACACTACATGTGCCTCAAGCCAGTAAGCGTAAGATGAGGTGGCCTACAGCAGGATAAACCAACACATCTAGCGAAGCATTTAATGTAATTATCTTGTGGACAGGACAACCACTGCTGCAATACGGACGACTCAACATGGTAAAACGAACATACAGTAGGCTTATGGAAAACTCAAGTTGAGTTTAGACTAAATTTGTGATTATGTTGGGCTATGTTACCGGTTAATAGAAGCTATGTTTCTGGTATTTTATTCCATGTTAATGTAGGCTTAATGCAATTTCTGTTAAAACACAAGCTCTAGATGGTAGACTGCTTTAGATGACAGGACGAATTGCTGTCAATACCGGTCTGCGGGTCGTGTTGCACTGTGCAGATGACTACAGAGTCAATTGCGGCCTTACCAGAATTCATGGTCATGTCATTAGTCGTACTTGGTAGGGCTGGCCCCAAAAATGTGATTATTCGTTTGTTGTGTATGTATTAGATTTAAATATTGGGATTTGAGTATTCGTTTTTTTCCCATTATGCATGCAGTTTTCCCATTAATCGCTAGTGTCTCCATATAAACCCACATGTTGAAATGTAATTGCCTACCCTACACTGTGTACCCTACAAAATTGATTGCAATTGGCTCTGTTTATAAGAAGAGTGAGGCTATTCATTCAACACACACACTTATTGGCTATTACAGGACGTATATGCTATTTGACAGCTCTGACTGGCTCAACTGACATGTCAATCAAAGTGGCCATTTTGAGCGCATGGCTATGTTTACGTGTGTGCTCACTGAAGCTAGGAATCAAAGATTACTTCTGTGATACTTCTTAATTATGCACACAAAAACATATGTGGACATAATACATTTATTAAATAGGATATAATAAAATTATTTAATTAAATAGTACAAATCAAATTGTGCTTAGAGGGAATTATTTTCACCAGATATTTTGACCGGAGAGGTTTAATAGGTTTAAAAGACACTTTACTCTCTGACTTTCGGGAAGTAACTGTCAATATCCATTGGCTGTTAGCATTGTCACTCACAAGTATGTCTCCGTAATTTCCGGTGCAACGATAGCGCAGTGCTTTATTTACTCATTCAAATGTTCTATTTATCTATTAATCAGTAACTGTAGTCTACTAATATTACAGATTTAAAATACCTGTAAAACAGGCAGACTCCTGTTTAGTTTTCCTCATTGCAAGATTAATGTCTGACTTGGTCTTTTAGTTACGTAGTTGGTTGTCGTGCATGTCAATCAAAATATCTTGCATGTCAAGTAGGCGGGTACTGAAGCATTTAGCCAGCGCTGTGTCCCAGACTTTCCGTAAGGAAAGGCTGGCTCTGCGAGACTACATCACAAGTGCTACTCCTTCAGAATTGTATGAAATATCATATCATAAAGAGTCGCGACAATACGTTGCATAGCCCAGTATGCACGAGCAGCCTACAGCATTTTCCCAGGCAGTGACAAACAGCACAGATGAACATTACTGGAGAACTAGTGTACAATTACGTGTACAATTACAATTAATGTCACTAAAAAAAGTTTATTTTAATTTTAATGGAGTTCACCGTGTTTTTTCATCGATTAGCCTGAAAAGATTTCCTTTTTGGCTAATCTATCGCTGTATTGTAACAACACAGCAAGCTTTTTAAAAATCAGAGAGGTTAGAGGTTAGCTGCTTTTATCATTTTATGAAGATAATAAAATTTAATAAGAATTTTAGATAGGCTATAAGGAAAATGAGGAGAGAGGGAAAGCCTACCAGTAGTGATCCCCACTCGGACATAGCCGCTGATGAGAGTGCAGGTACTGTAAGGAGAGACCAACATGCACAAATTTAGCTTTATAGACTGTGATACATGCGTTTTCTTACTTTTAGACTAGTCGACTAGTCTAAATTCAAATTTTCGTTTAAACGACGGAAATTAGTTGCAAGGAACATCCCTAGTTAAAACAACTGTAATATATTTCTTCTCTGTGCGCGTTTATTGTTCTGCTTGTGATTCAGCATTTTGAATCATTATTGTTTTTTATTGTTGTTTATTGCCTGAGCTTACAGAATAGTAATGGGCTACTCTATTGGTACTGAAATCATCCTTCCATCTACCGGTAATAGTTTCGATGTTATGCTTTAGGAAGGATAACATTAGCTTCGTGGCCCAAAAACTACTGAAACACAGGCTATGAGCTATTAAATGTGCAGGGGTTCATACATTAATTTCAATGTTTTAATGTATCATTGACATCAATAGTGCATGCAGTGCCATATTTAGAGGTTACTGCTCCAAACAAAAAACGTGATGAGAAGGGTAATTTATCATCATGCGTGTGTGTTTGGATCAGATTAATTTAGAAGTTGATCTACAGGAGCCATTAGGCCTACTGCATTCTCTTTAGTTATATATTGTTTTCCTTTAGTCTATATAAAGATACCTTTAACATACATTGATGATGAAAACTGCTGCCTTGAAATTCACCAGAATGCAGGAAATTAAGTGTTTGACACTCAAAAATGTCTGGGAGAGTATGGTTAGAGGTGGATGTGTTAATGCGATCACGCCTCCAGCCAGTGTTTAAATTGTGCTGTGCATTTTGTGTAATTACGGTAAAAACCTGTGTTTACCGTACACTCAGGTGAAGCTACATTACACACAATATGATCTCTAGAATAAAGTAATTTTTGTCTGTGCTCCTAAATGTTTTAACTTAGGACCAAAAGTCAGTGTAGAGCCCTGCCTTCTGTATTGAAGTCAAACAGAAATAATAGAAACTATGTGCATGATGACTTGCACTACAGACATGCAGCCATTGCTAAGCCGTATGGGCTGTTTTCACATACCAAACTATTTTATCAACTCTCTCACCTAACAGCAAATGTAACAGAAAGGCTTAAAATTATGTATTTTGTCAGATTTCTCTGCTAAAACAGTCAGTAATGTCTTCTGTGGAACTTGGCTGTGTCTAATTCATGGGAACACAGTGCTAGTCACACGCACACCAGAACCCTACTTACACCTACTGGCAGACAAAATATAGCCTTCATAAATTATAGTACTAACAGAAAGAAAATAACAGTTAAGAGTTATGTTTAGTTATTTAACTGTTTCACATTTCTTGTTTGTATAACGGCTAAAAGGTGAACACTTATTTGTATATTTTTTATTTTTTAAATATTGAAATTATTATTTCTAAAAATATTGAAACTATTATTTCTAAAATATTAGTTTCATAGGAAATTTCATAGACTTGGCAAATGCATTTTTAAGAAGTTTGTAAGTAGTGGCAGTTTTAGCGTTGTGGCAGTTTTTCTGCTGCTTATATTGTTTATATCAATATCGTAATTATATCGTATTGACAGAAATTATTAAATATATTGTGATATAAATTTGGGCCGAAATAACGTCCAGCCATACTGTAGGCTCGACCCAGAAGTATTAATGGGCCTTTACTGGTGTGTGTGTGTGTTGGTCCACATGGCAAAAATTAACAAGAGAGGTTGTCTTCTAACGTAATGTTTCTAAAGTACTAAACCAACTAAAAAATACATCTCCCAGTAGCTTACATGCAGCCTGCAACATAACTTAACAGCAGTAAAGGAATTGTAGTTTTTGTTTCATTTATTTAATATGGCTTTCTAAAAGCATCATTGTGTTCTAGCATTTACAGGCTGTCAAAAGTCTAAAGTATTTTTCAAATTGTTTTCCCTGAAACTAACTAATGAAAACTAACTAACACATTTTTTTTATTTTTAAATTCAGATTCAGGATATTTCCCTTGTAAGATATAAAGTATCAATCTACATTGTGCTGGAGCTTCAATAAACACACATTGTTATGAAAGTGAAATGGGCCGTTGCTGTGATGATGTTAGAGAGAAGATCCCAAGTGTACCAACTGTGCTTGCTCTTTTTTCAGTGTTCACACACCTTTCACTGATATAGTTCATACAAAAATCAAAGTGGTTCTTATGGTCTTTTGAGAAGCTATTACAGTCAATAAGTATAAGGGTTTGCTATAAAATGTTTGCTTTAGATATTTGAGATTGACTGTTAGCATTTCTGTTGTGATGTTATTATGCTGCACTGTAACGGCAAACAGGAGAGGCAGATGACATGGACATGCATGCTAGGGAGCATCAGTCAGTTGACCTCAGGACTTCTGCTCAGACCCGAAACAGACAAAATTAATAGAATAGATGGAATTATTTTTGCTTTTATTTTTCAGCACACACACAGAAGGGAGGAGAAATTGTATTAGTTTGAATTAGTAATTGCTGACTCCACTTTTAACCTCTGGAATGACAATCATGAGATGTGTGTGCTTGCTGACAGAACACACACACACAATCCATTAAGGACATTATCTAATGTGAGAAAATAATAGTATATTTTTGAACAAAGAAAACTTAAAACGCGACACCAACTTTAATTATTAAAAACCTCTCTCTTTCTGTCTCTTTCTCTGCTCTCTCTCTCTCTGCTCTCTCCTCATTAGTGTCATCACTTTTCCAACTTTGTTATTCTTCAGCACTATGGAAACGGTTGCTAGGCAGTCAGAAACACTGATTCTGCAGGGGACAGGGGGCAACAAGGCAAAGGAAACTAATGTGCTTAGATGTGTGTATGTGTGTGTGTGTGTGTGTGTGTGTGTGTCTGCACTGTTGTACTGAGTCAACCTAATGATATTTGTTAACCAATAGAAACGCATCCTGACATCTCATCACTAGGTCAAATCCCATCTGAGACACATACAGGCCTCTGGTCTACCAGGAAATCAGCAAAGCATTCTGGGAGATGGGAATTGGGAAAAAAAGAAACCTGCAGAGGGTTTAGAATCTGGCAAGTTAGTCACTTCCTGGATGTCTGGAGATACAGGCATTCAATGTTACCGAACCTCCCCATGTTGTAGATGAGCTAGAGGGGAAAGGTTTGTCCAGATAAGGAGCAATATGAAGGTTTTGAAATGGATGCTGTTGCTCACATGACAATACAACCTCTGTCAGATCAGATTACAGAGGAAGAGAGTAGAGAGCGGGAGAGAGACCTTCCTCTCACACTCCATCATAAATTCCCCAAACCAAACCTTTGTTCTTCTTGTTATATTTGGTGCCATGTAGAGATGAAGCCTGTTAGACATGTTGAGACAAGGACAGGATAGGATAATTGTGCACTATAACACATTCACAGTCACCAAATGTTTGTGCTGTGTGTTTATGATAACAGTCAGACAAATAGGTATATACCAGATAGGTATTCCCTCTGCTCAAACTGGTTCCTGTCCAGTCATATCTCTCTCTATTTATTTCACTCACTCACTCACTCACCACGTTACTACGTCACTGTGTATTTATATACTGTATGTTAAATCACCATGTTACTGTGTATTCCTATATGTTAAATCAAAGTCCTTATATGCAAATCTGTCCACTTGGCAGCCATATTGCTAATGCCTCTAGGCATTTATTAGGAAGACCGTATCTAAATAAATGGAAAAAGAGCAAACCTGCACTGTCAATGGTCATCTGGACATATGCCTAAACACTGCTGGTTTGCAATCACAAGTCAACTGTTTAAAACGTGGTGATTTGCTAGCCCCAAAATATGATTTTAACGCCTTTTTTCCCAAATGTCTGGTCTGGTACACAAACTAAATGTTAATTATTGTCTCAATGCACTAGTCTCAGCCTCTTCTGTTCAATAGCACTATGTCCCATATACTACTAAGTTGTATGAGACTATGAGAACTTCTGATATAGAATATTTTATTTACACCAACATTATGCTTGTGAACCGTTTTGTTTGTATATTAGTGCTATTTTTCAAAAGCACTCTCATACAGTATATTTAGCATAGCCTACAGAAACACGGAGGCGACACACCCACCTGTAGCCAGCTCAATGGTATGATAATATCAGCCTGTTTCCCAGACATATCACTCCACTCTGACCATGCCAAATCGTGCCATGCCAAGCCGAGACTACACATGCAATGGAAAAGGGCCATTTGAGGAAGTGAGGTATTTTCATTGATGTTAGCACTGTCACTAGTACAGTGCCTTGCTAACTTCAGACGTTCTGTTTTTTTTAAGAAATAATCGTAGCACAACAGATTTATATAAGCTGACAACAGCCAAACCGCGTCATTCAGATCCCAAACAATTGCACCTCAGTATCATTTTAACGTCTGATTTGATCAATGAGCTACGGTATGTATCAAGCATGTCAATCAAAATACAACTCCTGTCAAGTAGGAGGGTCTTGATGAAGTTAGCCAAGGTTGGCTCTGCAAGACTTCTATACACCAGTCCAGACAACCCATCATATGTTGCTACACTGCTTTATACAGCACAGCTGTAGTTGTTACAATGCAGCAGAGAAAATGCTGAAAGTCAGGCCCACACTGCCCTGACAATATGTGTGTGTGTTCATTAGGTTCCTGTTCAGCTTTGGCTGAGCGGAGTGTGTTTCCAGTGATATTGGCCAAATAGCGACCTCATACAGAAAGTACGTAGGTCCTTGTAGGTCCTTGGTGTATCTTTTAACATCTCTTAAAGTCACTGTGGTCAATATTCTGTGGTAATATTTATACCTTACTATGGCATTAATGCCTTTCCCTACCACACAGGTTATTTGAACCCCTAACCCTGGCTTTGATCTGCCTTCCTCTAACAGGTTATTAGAACCCCTAACCCTGACTTTATTCTGCCTTGCTATAACCGAGGTTATTAGAACCCCTAACCCTGACTTTGTTCTGCCTGGCTCTACCACACGTTATTAGAACCCCTAACCCTGGCTATGTTCTGCCTTGCTCTAACACAGGTTATTAGAACCCCTAACCGTGGTTTTATTCTGCCTGGCTCTACCACACAGGTTATTAGAACCCCTAACCCTGGCTATGTTCTGCCTTGCTTTACCACAAAGGTTATTAGAACCCCTAACCCTGGCTTTATTCTAACTTGCTCTATAGTTCAACACCTGTCAGTTTGAACAGGAAGTGATCACATGAATCAGGCAGCGCCTCTATTAGTCATGAGGGCAGGAATAATTATTTGCATATGTAAAACACACCACCTGGAGGAGAGCAAAACTATAACGCTTGTCCACACTGCTCCTGGCAGAGATCCAAATCACCAACCATCATGATGCACTCCTAACACATGGCTTCATGGGAAGCTTTATGGTTTGTATACAGAGAGACAAGGGGTCTGTGGGGGGTTGTTAGAAAGGGTCTGGTCCAAAGCCAGGGGACTCTGGAGGGCTTGAAGAGAGACTTTTTTAGGCTTGAGGGCGATGACTCCATGAGATGTTTTTCATTCTGTGATATTCTGTTCAGCTCTGCATTATACTTGGTATAGTAAATAATTGTAAGCTACTGCACATTTTGTCAAATTCTCCATAAACAGGAACACAAAGTGGTGCAGACACAACAATATCTTAGTCTTTACAATGTTTTTCCAATGTGTGGAGCAGAGCATCTGAAGGAGCACCCTATAGCCTATAGCCTGCCTGAACTATCGCTCTGCTTGATTCATGCATTATTACAGTAATCCGTCATGGTGACTGGAGACAAAACACAATTAGTAGACATTTTCATCAGGCTAAATTTAAATAATTGTTCGATGTTTACATGTTGGCTGGTGATAATCTACTAGATCTGTCACTCTTCCCATCATGAAAAATGTATATCAGTATATCAGCGTTGGGCAAATTACTCAGAAATTGTAATAATGTACTCTTTACTTATTACTTCTTCAAAAAGTAATGATATTACTTTACTTATTACTGGGTTATAAAAGTAATTAGTAGTGTTACTCGTTACATTACGATATTACTTTCTCTACCCTGCCTTGCTCCTTCCAAGAAATGACAGACAACCTGTGTAGCCAGCTCATTGTAGAATTGAATCCTCTTTATTGGAACAATAATTTACCTTAGGAGTCAACAATCAGTCAAAGTGAAAACATTGCAGCCTCTCAAGCCAGATGATTGACAGGTTGGTTCAATAGGCTCTATGTCAAACATCACATGACCAAACCAGAAAACGGTACTCATTGCTTCCGCTTATCGGACAAAATGCTAGCTAAATTAGTTTTTTCCAATCTGACAGCGTAATATTCACTTCTGAGTAATCAGATAACAATGTAATCAGTGCTCATTTTGAAAAAGAATTATTACTACTGATGCTTGTTAATTGATTATCAACCTACAATTTTAAAATTATATTTCAAATGGACGAGTGCCTGTCTGTACGGCCGAGTGATAACAACCATAATGATAACAGTACGAAATTACACTACTTTATTTTAAAGCAAAACAGATATGCTACAAGCTAAGCAATCACAAACATGTTCCTGTACATTAACAACTTGATCAGGCAGGCTATGTTGCTCCGGATTATTTACATACTGGTAGGGCTGTCATGATAACTGCAAAATTGGAATACCGCGGTGTTGCTAACCCAACCGCAGGCCGTGGAAAATCGAAACAGAAAAAAAACTGGGGAGCTACAGTTCATTGAGGGAACCATGAGTGTCAACATGTACTGTGACATACTGCAGCAGAGCATGATCCCCTCCCTTAGGAGACTGGGTCGCAGGGCACTATTCCTACATGATAACGACCCCAAATACACCTCCAAGACGACCACTGCCTTGCTAAAGAAGCTTAGGGTAAAGGTGATGGACTGGTCAAGCATGTCTCCAGAC
>JAODLL010054356.1:0-18817 GCA_026546735.1 Forbesichthys agassizii
AAACCCTTTGTTATACACCTGCTAACCGTGGTCTGGAACCTGTTTATTAGCACTCCAAAGGGGGGGAAAGTGCTACAGTGTGTGTGTGTGTCTGTCTCTGCGTGTGTATGTGTGTATATTTGTGTGCGAGTGGCTTACCTGCAGTCCCACGGGTCCGGGCAGACCAGGGAACCCTCTGGACCCTTCATCACCCTTCTGGCCAAACATACCCTGCTGACCTCTGGGTCCAGCCTCACCATCGCTGCCCTGCAAAAGGTCAAATGTCAACAAGACCCTACCAAAACCCCTGCCGAAACCAGCGGTGTGAACACAGCGGAGCTCCTTATTGGGAGATTAGCTCAGTAGTCGTATGGACTGGGATGAGGATAGCACAACGTAGATGCTGATCGGGTGCACGGTGAGAGGGGTAGGGGGGGCTGAGGTGCTGACAAGCCGGGAGTGTTGGGTTCACACGTGTCAGCACTTGAAAGAGCTGCGAGAGCGCTCGCTGAGCCAGGGGACTGCCAGTGGGCCTTGTAGACTGCCAGTGAATACAGAACACGTTGCAAAGTAATTGCAGGTGGATTCTGTGGGGTGGAGGATTTGAGTGGTCAAGAAACCTCTCTAATCTCACTCTTTGTTGGCTCTGCCTCACCCACGTTTGGGAAGCCATCGTGGTGTGGTTGTAATTCTAACGGTGTTTACTCTTCATGTAATGTGTGTTGTGTTGCAGCGTGTTATTATCTTAAGTGGTAAATCACTAGCATATGCTTCGGGAGGTCTTTCCGAGCCCTAAAGGTGATTTACACCTATGTAATTACAGGTAGAGCAAAAACAACAAGTCTCATAAAGATAAATCCTGTATTACTGCCTAATTTTCTTTAATTTATTGCTTGCTATGATGTCTTCTATTTCCTCTTTACTGTATACTGGTTCAGCATAGAAGCTACATCCAATTTTTGATTTGAATTGATCAAGAGTTGCCTATATTCATTTTCTGTCATTATCACAATTATAGTGTGCCACTAAGGGATATCTATGGCACTAAAAATAACCACTGAATGTTAAATAGTTAATACTTGCTAGCCCTTAGTATGCCACATAGGGTCTTGTTGGCTTTAGTTAAACTGATTGAACAATACAATACATTATATCTGATGGTATTGAGTGAAAACCCTTTGGCAGTACTGCCCATGCAATGTTAGTGGGGTGAGTAACCTCTATAGACTACAGACTAGACTCACGTTAGCTAAGGCGTAGTAACATCAAAAGAAGAGAAACCCAACTGTCAAATTTTCACCCACACTATTCAAGGAGTTCTTCATTTATTCTAGCTTTAAAGCCATTAGTTCAAACTCATGTCCAGTAGAAAAGCATGCACGGTTGGCCGCTCTGTGACAACAAGAGATCGTGCACAACGTATGGTATGCAGGGTAATGGCAGCTGTCACAACACTCTGGCTTTTAGAGCATCACTCTGAAGGTCTGCACCAACGCCTAAGTCTCCAAGCTCCCTGCCAAGGCTTACTATTTTGGCAACACAGAACATGTGGAGGGACTTGACATGGGCACATTGTGTTTGACGGATAAAGTTTGGCATGAAACTGCTGATGTGGCTATGTTCAGAATGACACTGATTATGCCTTTAAATGATCTTCCACTGGAGAGTAACACACCGTTAAGGAACCATAAAAAAGCACTGCAATAGAAGTAAATACATTGTGAGATGACTTGGAGTGAGTAGAGCAGATCATTGGACTCAGTCAGGAGAAGCTGACACAAGCTACAATCAAACCACCTGGTTTATTTCGATTACCTATGTGATCCTGTTATGACCACTTGTACATGTTCATCTGTTCTTGCTGTGAATCAATGACAGAACACAAGGAGAGTCTGACTCCGTCGGGATGTAGGCAATAACCAGGCGACTCACTCCCTGGCAAACAGTGTTGTGCCAATGTGCTGTGTGTACCTACATGGCTGTTGACGAGTGTGAAGTGTGATGCAACAGTTTAAAGTCTGAAAAAAGATAGCGTGGGCAGGGAAAGTTGAAGCAACGCAGCACGGGACCAAACTCCTGTGATATCGCATTAGCAGCTTGACTCACCAGAACTGGACAAATGTTAAATAATTTGTTATTTTCCAGCTTCTGTACGCTACCTGCTAACAGCAGAGCATACCTCTAAGGCTATTCTCACCCATCGGAGCCTGACAAATGCTAATACTTTGTTGGAATCGTTGATACTCAATTAGCCGTTAGATTTACAATTAGGCTAGCAACAACAACATTTTTTACAGTAGTGCTAATAAGATATACAGTATATATATAGTATATACTTTATATATATAGTAGATCCTGTATATCTATTATTCTGTAGACTTAAAGCTTTTATCAAATGGACTATGAGGCTCGATGGAAACATGACTGTGAATGTCAAGGAGACCAACTGGTTAGATTGACTATTACAGACAGAGCGGGTTACAGAATAAACCTTCCATGTGTCTTCGGGAGATAAGCCACTATAATGTAATGGACAAATATTTTCTAGTGAATGACAGGCTGTTACAACCTTGGGGAATGAAGTAGGAAAGTGAATGTGGTTTTCCCTGATTTTAATATGGGTCTCTAAATCACGTCTAACCCTACTGAACATACTGTTACTGGTTTCATGTGCAGAGTAAACATGTTACTTACTGCCGGACCAGGGGCACCGATTACACCCTGGATTCCAGTTGAACCAGGGGGACCCTGAAAGCAACCAGATAGAAAAGACAGTCAGTTTCCAGACAGACATCTAATGTTAACCTTTTATGTGTTATCCTTATACTGCATAAGACACCTATTATTAGCCACTTAGTGCTTGAAATGTCAGTAATCGTTTTCCATGTAAAAAAAACAATACTGCACGACTATATTGCCTGACAGTAAACATTACCTACTGTAGATGCTCACTGACAAATGCATGTTACGTTTCACTTTCACTTCACAAATTAATCTTCAAATATGTGTTCAAATACACATGCAGGGCCAGGAACATTAGGCCTACATCAATCAGTAAACACACATCTAGGTAGAAAGATAAGCCCTATACTCTAGTTGCCAGCAAGTTGCCCTCCTCCAGCTTAATGATAGTGAATAATATATGTCTTCATTTATTTCAGTTCAAAACCAGCCCATACAATATGTTGGGAAGGGAGGACTGTTACAGTTAACTGAAAGTGACTGAAATGGTTAACATATACTCACCAATTCCCCCTTGTCCCCTTTACTGCCCTTTTGCCCCGGACCACCAACTTCACCCTGCAGAGCAACATAAAGAGAAAAGCTCATAAGATGCACCACTGACAGTTCTTTCTCTGTTATCTTTACCATGATTGGGTGGCATACTGTATATTACTCCAGAGATTCTAATTTGATTGGCCCACAGACCTTGGGCAAGTGTTTGCAATTCATTGATTACTTGGCTCCCAGCCATGCCCGACCCTGAAACTCCCCGACCTCATGCACCATCGCTGACATCATCGCGTGATAGAGGACGTGACAGGGGTTGGAAGTGCACTGTATGATTATCAAAACCTGGAACGATGCTCAGCTGGGATTCACGGTTCAGTGTGTTTTCCATAAACACACTTTTTGCTAGCCTAAGGCTAAACACACTATGCAAATACTATAAGTATATTTGATTGAAGTATTTACTCAGTAGGGAGAGTGCAAATCAAACATTGACCTATGTCACAATACAACTATAACACATACATTACAGCAATAAGAATATAAACGTAAAGCATATAAAACCCACCATAAAGCACACACACATATTGGGCTTGTTTATGTGTTTGTGCTGAGAATCGTGTGTTTCCCCCTCTTTAGTACATGTTAGCATATGTTTGATTTGGCTCTTCAACAACCTATCAGGAATGACGACATTGTCTGTCATTGCTGGTTACGATGACAGACAAGTATAAAATACCAGCAAAGAAAGAAGTATACTATCTGCTTAGAATACCTTTTCATGACACCTTATTGTGTTTCCAAATCTAACATTAAATTAAATTAAATTTAAATTAAACTAACTAACTATTAAATTAAGTCTCCACAGATAACATGAAAACATTATTTCTTCAAAAGGACAGTTTATGACAATGTATTATTATGTATAGCACTACTCATTCCTGTTCAGCCCATGGTCCCTCACATATAGACAGCTAGTACTGTTGTCAGTAGCAAAACGCTCATCTTTTACCTTGTCACCGTCTTCTCCAGGGGGTCCCTGAGGACCTGCAGGTCCAGGAAGACCAACTGGACCTTGGATGCCATCACGACCAGCGGGGCCCACAGGACCTTTCTCCCCCTGAGCAGCACATGCACATCGTCAAACAGGAACCATCCACCATCCATATGACTTCACCTTCTCTTGTTAGACGTATGCCATGTAAGGTTCACACTGGAGACAGGCAGCCCTGACTGGAGCTGGCTGACTAGTTTATGGTCCTATCCAGTCAAAACAAAGCTCCTAACACACTGATATACTGTACTGTATATCACACCTTACATCTGTCCACTTCAAAAGAGGAACACAGTGCAGTAGGGAGTTATGAAAAGTCTCACAGGGCCTCCTTTCTCTCCAGCAGGGCCGGGCGGCCCCTGGGGACCATTGCGTCCAGTCAGGCCGATGGGACCACCAGGGCCAGCAGCACCTCTCTCTCCTGGAGAACCCTGACACCCAGAAAGAAAGACATGTGATGCATGGCTGCCAGGCAAGGATGTCATGACTTAAACTAGGAAACACACACCCTGGCTGGAACATTAACTAAACAATACTGTACTGTATATAGGGTAACATGCGCCGATAATACACACTGCTGCTTCACTGTAGGTTTCCAATACATTGAGTACACTGTATTTATTTATGAATTATGAAAAGCCTGGGAAGGCTTAAACTGTTGCATTTACATGTGCAGCTTTAAATAAAAATCACCAGTCACAGATTGCCTAGCATATCTATTGTAGAACACATCAAGAATTAGTACACAAAGAAAAAAATAGATAGATAGATAGATAGATAGATAGATAGATAGATAGATAGATAGAAAGAAAGAAGAGTGCGGCCATTACAGCCTTGCCGTCACTCGGTCTGTGGTGACAGCAGCTGGGCTGAAGGAGAAACTCTTATCCTTAATATAATTCTGCTGCTTTCAGAGAGAAGCCCCCCTTCCCCCATCCACCAAGGCCTGGTGGAAGGTCTCACAAGTCCTTGCCACCTACGTTAAGCCAAAAGTCTCATTACCTTCCCATTTGCTAAACCCAGGTGTGCTGTTGGCCACAATCACATAAAGAATAACACCATATTTGATCTGCAGGTCATTATAGCATCTTGCTAACCGGGGAGGGCCCCCACCCCCCCGGTAATGATTCAGCTGCTGATGTTACAGCCACCTGGCACTCATAGGCCGGGCCCATTTGGTGACTGACATCTCCTGTGACACACACAGTTACAAACTGTCAGGCCATGTGTGCCAACCTGCCTGCCTGCGTTTCTGCATCCACACACAAGACTCTCAGTCACGGCATTCTTGAGCTTCGTTTAGCGCTCACTAAATGTACTTTCTACCAAAGAAACAAAACCACAACACACACGCACACACACACAGTAGAAGGACACATGCTGTATACATGCATGATTTGTTCTATTCTCTCTAAATCTCTCTTGTACAACACACACACACACGCACGCACGCACGCACACACACACACACACACGCACGCACGCAAGCACACAACTGCAGCTCAACACCAGCTCAACCACTGGCAGGAAATCGATGGAGAAAAATATCAGATCTCTGGTGAGCGTAGGAATTGTACACCGAGCTCTTTTCAGCAGGTGCTTTTTTCCCCCAAACTGTGAAAACAGTCCATCAAATGTTCTCAGCCAATAGCTCCACGTGTGAGATAATTAGAGAAAACTAGGAAATGTGTCCACTTATTCAATGAGCTCTTTGCTCTTTGCATATTCTCTCTATGCATGCTCTGCATAAAGTATCTGCACACATGTAATCTGCCTTGGCCCTGTTGCTGGTGAGGAGGTGCAATTATCCAGAGCCTGTGTTTGGACAAAATGTCAGACAGGATGAAAGCTATCTGTCAGTCAGTCAGTCAGTCAAATCAGTCTGCGAGTCTGGAGGCATTCCAACCATCACTGGCTTGACAGATTCAAAGGGATCGGTGGGGGGGGGTAAATAAAAACAGTTATTTATAGATTAGGCTGCTCGTAACGCAACATCTCCGGGTCACAAAGCAGGCGAGGGCCCGCCACGCACGGTGTGACAGAGCGATACGTGAATGATGCAGTAGCCCCACGAGGCTGTCTGGGGTGTGACGGTGGTGCAATACACCTCTTTCATCACCGTATAAAGAACACTATCAAAAGGTAAGAAGACATTTCCACAAGGTTACCCATGCAAGGTCTTCTTTAAAGTGAAGAAGAAACAAACAAACAGGACAAAGAGGATAGATCCCCAGTCCTTTGTAGTGTTATGAAACCCTGTTTTTTATTCAGACACTTCATAAACACGATAAATACAATAAATTCCCAATCTGATTGGCCAAGAATATACATATTTTCCATCAGTATCTGAATAGTGAGACTATCTAATGCTGTCAGAATGAATCAGAAGGATCAGAAGGACGTGTGCTATTGTAACGCCATCACTTTGCAAACTGGTACACCATACCAATAAACGTGCATTCCTATATGACGGTCTGTTCTTGACTATGATGTAAAGGATTATCTCCATTCTCACTGCTGCCTCGGTGGCAGGGGAAGAGGGGTAACCATGGCAACGAGGATACTTACGATGGGGCCGGGGGAACCCTGGGGGCCTTCTCCTCCCTTTAAGCCACCTGGACCCTGAAAGAGAAGAACAGGAGTGGGGTTAGTCGTAGCTCGCTGTGGGCCAACGCACCACGCCATTCACTGCTGTCAGATGGCCTCATAAATGTTAATGTGAGCAGGTGCATGTGTGTGTGCGCGCGTGTGCGTGCGTACGTGTGTTTTTGTGTGAGTGTATACAATGCGCGTGCCTTAGCATGATTGGACAGTACATGTGTAGCTAGCTTGTGTAACCGGCATCATTAGATGACAAGAACAGAGAGCCCACTGGTCATGTATACGTCCCCGGTGGAGCAGACACTCGGGTGGGGACGTCTTCTCTTCATCCAGCTCCCTGTCATCTCCTCCAGATCCCACTGTGTGGATCTCAGCTCCAGCAGTGAGCATGGCACGCATGGAACACGCCGTTCGCCCGCGGCGCTTCAGACTTTCATCATAGGAACTCATTTAGGGGCTCGTGCGGAGCCGAGGGAAAGCATAGCCTGCCAAGTCAGCGCCTCACTACCAAGGCGTCAACATTTTAGACGGGAAGGGTCCCGATTGCCAGGGCACACAAAACGTTATTTATTGGCTCGTATATCGTAACTGTCTCTCTCCTCGAGAATGAGAAATGTAGTGTGTGTGTGTGTGTGTGAGAGAGATGCTGATGTGCTGTACATTCAGATGCAGGAAACTTGTGAATGTACTTGCTGTACGTGTGTGTGTGCGCATGCATGTGCGTGCGCTGTATAAACAAAGAGAGGAATAAAATGCATGCTTGTGGACGTTCTGTTTTGCACAACGTTTGTATATCTATATATATACGTGTGTGCGCGTGAAGCAATTAATTTACAATGTGGCGATCATAAATATGATGTACAATAACATTGATTGCTCATGTTGATTTGCAATGTATTATATTGAAAGTATGATTAATGGCTTCTTCTGTTGCTGTAATGTCCCACTGTTTCTTAACAAAAGGCATCGAAGGCATCCTTATTGCTTATTCACTGTCACTGAAATGAATGATGATAAAACAGTACAATATGGTTGTAAGTATTTTAATCCTCTCTAATAAACCAAACCACTTCATCTATGATCAAAGGGTTCTGCCAGACCTACCGCCAAGCCTGGCATTAGCTTAACAGCAGGTCATTAGCTAGAGGTCTGAAGTTTGTTACACTCAACAAAATGCATGTGTGTGCGCGCGCATGTGGGTGTGTGTTTCAGACACATTTTTTTTCTCTTTCTTTTTGGTGTACTGTATAGGTACATGCTGGGGCTGTGATTGACGCCAAAACGTATAGTAAAGTGAAACATAAATAAAAAATCTAGGCATCTGATGAAACAAAAAAATATTACAAGAAGTATTAGAAGATACTTCACTTCTAAAGCTATATTTTAATTGGAATATGTTATCTTTGATATTTTATCTTTTAAAAATTTGTTATGATGTGATAATTATACATTTTTTAGCTTTTTTGAATTACAGCAGAGAGGGAAGTTTCTAGATTATTTATTAAATAACTACACACAAAAAACAAACAAATAAATGCAAAAATGGACAAAATCAAGTAAAATTGAATATTTAAGTTTGTGTGTGTGTTGTACATATCCTACCATGGCCCCTGGAAGCCCTCTGGTTCCTTGGAAGCCCCTCAAACCAGCAGGACCTGGCTTCCCGCTGATTCCCTGGGGACCTGGATCACCCTACAGAGACACACGACGACATTATCTTATCTGACGTCTCAAACAAGGGTGTTGGGGCTAGAATGACTTGCATGAGAGTGATGGACACAGAAAATACAAATACTACAATTAGTCTGTTTTAACAAAGCTTAAATAAAAAAATGTGGTCACACCAAGAACCAGGCTTAATAAGATTAATCAGCTTCATAGACAACAGACATTATTCAAAGGCTAGAAAATGGATGAAAGATGTGATTGCTTTCCCATAGTGCTTACACTTTCTAAACAAAATCATTCAGTTTACATAAAATATACGAGGAGAAGCTTATCAATAGAAGAAACCTTCTTTAGCTCATTTATTAATATTTCTGAAATGTTTTATAATGAACTAAAATGTAAATTTCCACTTGCTACTTGATCATAACTGCAATGTAAATTGTAGTAATGAGTACCTTTGTTTCTAATTCTATGTTTGGAATTCATTTGAAAGTGACTTGGTAGTACAGCTTTGTTCTTGTGAGCGGTGTTGCCATTTTCTTTATGCTCCTATGTACGCAGCGAAGGCGGTGTAGAATTATCTGATTATTTTAACACCCACATTATTTGGCTTTCATTTAGCTTGCCATAGCTGACTCTACATTTAAAGATAGACAACTTGCTTGTTTTATAGCACCCCCAGAAACACCATATTTCTCAGGACAATGTTTATGTCTGAGTATGTTATGTGCGTGTGTGTGTGTGTGTGTGTGTGTGTGTGTGTGTGTAGGAGGTGGGTTTTAATTAAGGACCCCAATTGAGAAGTATGCCTTTAATTGGGTGTGATTAAACAACACAACACTTACCTTTCCACCCTCTTTTCCTGCAGCTCCGGGCAGACCCTGCTCACCTGGTGGGCCAGGAGAGCCTGGGTGACCTCGCTCTCCGCTGGGTCCAGTCTCACCTGTAGGGCCCTGGGGACGCAAGAGGGATGATACAAAGAATGCATTGTGGAATGAACTGTATACAAATGTATTTCCTGATCATTAAAAGGTATAGCCCATGAAAGATAGTCGGCCCAACGAATATGCGCTTTCCAGGAATGGAATTAGGCATTGGATTATAAACACTATCAAACTACAAATCGAAATACTATCCATTACTTTGTAACACCAGTAAAATGTCCCTCTGTAGATCTTAGTAGATGTTATAGTACTATAGGCTATATTGCTTTAAAAAGCATTACTGACTCTCTTTTGGCAATAAATAAATGGTTAAGTAATAACTTCTTAAAGTTAAATGAGGACAAAACATAAATCTTACTTGTCGGCCCTAAAGCAAAATGGAAAATGTTAGCTAATAATCTAGGAAAACTAACGCCCTGGCTAAAATCGGAGGTTACCAGTCTTGGAGTTGTGTTGGACTCAGATCTAAGCTTTAAATCTCACATCAACAGGGTAGTGAAACTATAATTATTTCATCTGAGAAATATACATAAATTTGATCATTTTTAAATCAAAAAGATGCCGAAAAACGTATTCACGCTTTTGTGTCTAGCCGACTCGAATACTGTAATTCGCTGTTCACCAGCGAGACTACAGCTCATTCAAAACTCTGCTGCTAGGCTTTTATAAAGAACTAAGAGGAGAGAACATATTGCTCTAGTCTTGGCCGACCTGCACTGGCTACCAGTAGCATGCAGAATACATTTTAAGGTCCTTCTCCTTACATGTGCTAGGACCAAGCTATATCACTCAAGCAATGGTCAACTACATACCCCCATCTGCACTAAGGTAATCTGACAGTGGTTTAAGGCGATGCAGCCTTTATTAACTATGCCCCCAAGCTATGGAACCCCCTACCTATAGCTGAATATCACTAATCACTAAATATCTGAGACCTGTGGCAGGCCTGTTTGGAACAGTGATACACAGAGACAAATTGTTGTCTGTGTATCAATCCCACCAAACAAGTATTGTCTAATAGTCTGTAGTTGTTTTGGTGAATATACATGCAGGGTCTGTATACCTCAGGCTATACAGCACCCTCGTATGCGTACGAGGGATTCTTGGTAATTCCTACACTGAGGTTAGTTAGTGGGTACAAGTGGATATAATCCTCCATAAAAGACATGTACTGATAACTAAACTGCTACTGGAATATGCACTTTCTCTACCAGATTAGCATGGCGCTATACGCATGGGGCTGACGTTCTGATATAGCAACAAAAAGGATAAGGTTTAAATGTCTCTTATATTTCTATCATCTGATTCCTTTAACCATTTTTATTAATGTATGTAATTTCAGTATCATGTTATGTATATTTATTGTATTCCTTTATGCATGCATGCTTAATGTTTCTTTTATTTATTTTTTATTCTGCAAAGCAGGTGGAGCACAAGTATCCACAGCACTCATATTATAAACAACAGAAATTGTTTTTTTTTCTCCTGGAACAGAAATAATTGAAAAAACATGACCCACTACTTGTGCTTATCCGAATGCTGTATTCGGTTTTGGCTCCACCTCTATTGTATAGATACTGTAGTAGTAAGTTTACCTGTGGGCCAACCACGCCGCCTGGTCCGGGGGGTCCAGTCTTGCCTTGGAAGCCCTAAATAGGTAAGTACACACATAACATGCACATAACATGAATACTGTGTGCACAGCATGTCTAATGACTAATTCAGGTCCTGCTTTCTCACTTGAGGTCTTGTTGTCTTTGATCTCTCTGTCAGGTATGTGTTATGGGCCGTAGGCTGTTGATATATTTCTATGTCTCCAAGATAAATATGTAGCAGTTGTAAATCTGTGAGTACAGCTATGAGTCTTCAAGTCATAACAGATTTGGATTAAAAAAAAAAAAAATTACATACAAATAATATGAATGTATATATTTGGAGCACAAACTGTACGTAGTAAGTTTGATTAATTAATTGTTTATTCACTTTTTTGCAGTCATTACTACTATATTTAACATCAGGCTAATAAAAGACAGTGGCATTTTTATGTAAGTTAAAAAATAGGAATAAAATAGAAAGAATATCGTATTTTCATCCTGCTATCTTCAGTATATGTCATATTCTTATACTGTATATTCCATGAGATTCTCTGACTTATACAGGGTGTCAATGACAGCATGACATGCGGCCCACCATAATTGGTCCATGGACGTACCGTTTCTCCTCTCTGTCCTGGGTGACCGGGCAGCCCGTCCTTTCCTGGTGGGCCCTATGAGATGGCCAGGCAGACAGTGAACATCAGCTCACAAATGCGCATCCATTTTTCAATAGGGTTTGACCCAGTGTCCACATGAGCATGCACTGACTGACGGAACACACTTACGTTGGGTCCTTTAGGTCCAGGGAAGCCAACTGGTCCCTGTGGCCCTTGAGGTCCCTTGAGGTGAAATACAATGATGGGAATGAATGAAAACATAGATGCAAGTAGAAATGTAACCGTAACCTCTGAACCCTCCTGTTGTGTTCTGGTCAAATATGACAAATTATATAGTTTTCACTTTGAAAATGTTGATATGTTTATCTTATTGTTATTAGGTTGCATGACTTTGTCCACACAGGGCATCACACACAATATACCTTTTGATCATTTGCATCACATTTTAAATGTTTCATTTAACGTTTGTACACCTACAGTATGCCATGGTGTTCCCGGTCAGAAATGACTGGTCATTAGGAATGAATGGGTGAGACTACAATGAGTGTATAAAACTGAGTTCAGGCACATGCCCACTCAGCAGATGGACACACCTTGTCTTTATATATATAAATATAAATAATCAATATAATCGAGACATGTTAAAATGTAATTACTTTAAATCATAGGCTACACACAGCCTAGACCGGAATATAACTACTATTTCATTTTATGATTTCTGGTAAATACATTTTAACATGTCTCGATTGTATATTGATTATTTATGTAAAACCAGGAGCTAATGCTTTCTCTGAAATTGCATGCCCATATAGCTAAAAATAAACCGGTGGAAACATTACTTTTTGAAGGAGCAATAAGTAAATAGTATAATATTCCTGAGTAAATTGCCCAACACTGATAGTATTCAATGAATAGTTACTTGTAAAACAACTATTTCAATAATTAATAGCAGCAATTTGTTACCAGTAAGAACGGACAGGATGGAATAGATAATAGTAATTACTGAAGTATATACTAACTATTTAAATCATTATTAGTATCTAATAAATAAGTAGTCTGGTATCTAATATACTGTAGCTATAGTACTGTACAATTCTAAATATATTAGTAGCCTTTGGAAGAGTCACAAAATAATAAGTATATTTAAAATAGTTACTAGTTTTGAAGAATTAATGTCTAAACTGCTTGCCATAGTTTGGGCCTACATTATGTATGTTCTTTATTCATAAAATCATCGATTTTTGACCGGGACCATCAAACTAAAAAACATGAAATGAACACAACAGCAGGGTGACCCAATATACAGCGCAAGCATTTTAAACACTATAATTAGGTAATCTGGTCAAAACTGCACTCTTTGAGTCTCTCACTAGGACATGGCAAAACCATTTCCAGTGATAACAGCAGCATTTTTCCTACTGTGCTGTAATACTATTTTGAAACCTCCAGTGCCATTACTGTAGGTCACTGTAATCCAACTTGAAATGACAACAGTGTTAATCACTGCTATTTGCCATTATTGTGCAAGAGCCATTAAGAGTACAATAGCCTATGCTATTTACCAATACAGCCTCTCGTGGGAGTGGAGCTCTGGATCAATAGTTGCCGAGAGCAGCACTTACCCTCTCTCCAGGTCCACCAGGTGGGCCGTCATTGCCTGAAGTACCCTGAGAAGACACAAATCAAACACAATGGTATCATTACCGTACTGTAACTTCACCACTACGAATCACGGTTCACACATTGATTATGTACACTTTCTGCAGCCCTGCGGTTTATACACTGGTGGTGGACTATGCCATGAACTGTATTTTTAGAATAGAGATCTGTAGCTACACTAGCCATATAGCATCTCTGGCCACGGCCATGAGTTAGACAGAAACACATTGAGCCGTAGTTTGCATTGCTAGCTGGCCACATGTGGGTGTGTCGGCTACTACTTCATGCAAAAGAAGAAAAAATGCATCGGAATTAGATCTTTAGAACTTGTGTCATTTGTTACTTGTAAATGTGTTCTATGTGCACAAACATGCCCACAAATGCTGGTGTAATTAACTGAAAGTAATTGTTTATAATTTGCCGCTAAGCTAAGACTACATCTGAGCAAATACCACATCTCCACACTCCTTGGGTTTCCCTTACAGGGCATTTCCTGGTTGTTCTGACACCATGACTATAATATTAGCGACAATGTGCATTTGTATTTCTATAAACATTGTTACATTTAGGGGCATGAGTAGCACTCATATACAATGTATCAATGTATATTTGAGATGTTTTTTGACTAAAGGTGGACTCCTCAATTCTGTTGTCATGTCCCTTGAACTGTAAGAGGATGGGTAGAGAGGAGTTCTATCCACTCAGCATGCAATGTACTCATAAGCGTAAACAGGGTTTCCTGGACATACAAATACACAAATATAACAAGGGATTGCTACATAGCATTTTCATATTTCCATACCTTTGCTCCTGGCTTTCCTGTTGGTCCTCTAGCACCACGACCTCCACGCGGGCCCTAGATAAAGAAACACGTTTTATTTACTGTTATAAACAACATAAAAAACAATTAGCCAAGAACAGTTAATCTACTGTATGTGTATGTACACTGGATAGAGGAAGAGTTAATCCCAACCACCAAGAACATGAAACAGACATATTGTGTAAATGAAATATAATTTGAATACAACTGAAAGACTTATGCGGTAAAGGGTAAGTTAGCAAAAGAGTTGTGTACCGTTGGACCACGTTGCCCCCTAGGTCCTGATTTGCCAGCAATGCCCTAAGAAAGACAGTCAACAGTTAACAGTTAGTGCTAAACCAGCCCTGTTTTGTCAAAAGCATCAGATGCGGTACTTTCTGAAAGACTAACAATGATTTCTATTCTCTTTAACTACTGAGCTGAGCCCATTCAAGCAAGGAATGCAATAATGTGTATACCTATGATAGTTTGAGTCAAGGATAAAATAGAATGATCTGGAAAGTCTTTGGGTGGAAATAAAAAGAATCAAATCACAGCAGTAAGTGTTACCCAGAGGCACTTGGCAGCTTCAACTACCTGCCAGTTCCGAAAAGCCGGGTCCAGAGGTGTCAGAGAGGGAGAGGAGCCGACAGCTTGTCTCGTCAATACAGCCATACTCTCCTCCTCCTCCCCGCTCCTCTGTCCACTGCCTGTTCATTACCTCTATGTTTAATACCAGCAGGCCGGGAGCAATGCTAGTGGACCAAACTTTCCCGATAATCAAATCTAATGGGTTTTCACCTGTTTTTTAATTGATTCTATACTTAACTGGTTTGAAAGCCTACACCGTGTAGTAAACAGTACTGTATGTGTTTTTGTCCGGACACTCTTTAAACCAAGTGCTCAGCTACTGTGGCTGAACAAACCAGCCTTTAATTAAAAGCACACTCTTCTGTATCTGGAATTAACCATGCAATTGAACCCAGCAAAACAACAGTGGTGTTGTTTTGGTTCGATGGCGTATGACTGCTCCCCTCTCTACTCCATGCTATATGCTGGGCTCACACTGTCCTCTGCCCCTCCCCTTACAGCTGTGTGCACTGCGACATAGACGCTGGTCCGAGGTATATGTGTATATGTTTGATACCTCGACAAGGTCAACAAGTGTATCTTCAATAGGGGGTGTAACTTAAAGTGGTTACTTCAAAGGGTGGCTTACCCTCGTTCCCTTTTCTCCGTTTGCTCCTGGAACACCATTGAAGCCATTGGAACCCTGAGAGAGAGAGAGAGAGAGAGAGAGAGAGAGAGAGAGAGAGAGAGAGGGGGGGGGGGGAGGGAACAAGAGAACAGAAGAGAGAGAGGACAAGAGACAGATTTGGTTGGAGAACAGGGCTTGACAGTCTTTATCCAACAGTGTCACGTCCACAGAGAAGCGTCAGGGCAAGCTGCCTTTTTTGCACTTCAGCAATCAGAGATAATTAATGGCAAAATGGAGAGCTCCTGAGATAAGAGCTATTATAAAGCCATCCCCTATAGAGAGTCTCTCCATAGGGCACTGCTTTGTGCCTCTGTAGTGTTCAGAATAACATTATCTTCAAGGTAAGTTCCCCTTCTTGTCACTATTCTGACGCCGCGCAGACAGTGTGGTGTTAGCTTGTTAGCACAGTTAGGAGGCAAAATGGGAGGACAAATGAGGCAGGGGTCAGCAAATAAAGAGAACAAATTGGAAAACAGAAGATCCCCTTTGATACCCGTCAGCAATTTAGCTGTTGGGTTTTCTCAGGCTCTTTGGTGTGATAGAGGCTTGGGCCAAAACAAATAGCCCCAACACTGGACAAAGTAGGAGGGCAATTATTGTCTGCTGGATAACAACAGCTATCAAACAGCTTACCATTATAGCTCCACTTTACGCGGCATTAGTTTAAAAATACAAAACAGAAATAAACAAGTTAGGTTAAATAATATACAGAATATATTGATATTGAAAATGCTTTCATATTTGCCTGCAGGTCCATCAAAGTTCAGTCAATCAATCATTTTTCTTAAACACCAGGGGGAGCCCAATAATTGAGACCCAACCCAATTGGGTATAACTAACCCTAACCCTATTAATGATTGCATCCTGTGTGCAGCCTGCTTGTACAAATATTTGAAACCACATTATTATGAAATATGCATACTAAATTGAAAGGAATGCAACTACTTGTGTATAATTCATAGTTACCTTTTTTAAATGATGCGTTAGTACAGTATAGTTATGATTTGGTATGGCAGTGACTTGCATGTTCACTGTTACACAAAACAACATTGTGGGAAAGCTCGAAAATAAATGTTGGAAAGCTCTAGAAAGATTACGGCTATTTTCAATTTGGAACAATACTCAATATATTTTAACCATTACAGATGTAAAAGGCATTTACTTTTGCCTCTGCAAACAATGCTTTCATGTGCATGCATCATGCGTATGCTGGGGGAGAAAAAAGCCGTCTTAAAGCAGCCATTGTGCCTTCTGTATTCTAAAGCAACCACAAAATGGTATTGTCTCCAAGCCAGCTGCTAAAATATTAAAACCTCTCTTTGGTCACCATCATCATCTGTCTGGCAGATATAATTCCAGCCTTGAGATATCCACACGGTGCAGAAGAAAGGATTTAATTAGTGTCAAATTAGTGTCAGTATTTTTGGAAATATTGGATCATTTGTTTGAGGTAGATTTTTACATAGCCACGACTGCATTTGTGTCTCGCTCCGTGTATTATATCCAGATAGTTAATTATAATTACACTTACAATGAGGCCATTTTGCATAAATTACTGTATATGTGAAAATAAAATCAGGTTTTAGTATATTACTCATTTTTTACTTACACACGTGAATGTTTTATTTTCTATCTAACTAAATCCACTGGTTTAGTGCTGGTGTAACTAAATAACTAAATAGTATTTTTACTATATCACTATTTTTCCACTTGTTGAAATGAATCTGCCTTTGTCAGTTTCTAAGCCTTGCTGACAATCCCTGTAATACTAACAGACAGTGCTGGGACCTTCCTATGTGTGTGTGCGTGTGTTCTGCGTGTGTGTGTGTGTGTGCGTGTGCGTGTGTGTGCGTGCGTGTGCGTACTATATGTGTGAACCAGATGATGCCAAGCTGCCTGTGTTGACAGCAGTGGTAAGACCCAGCTGCAACAGCAAAAAGCGATGCCAGCAAGTGGCCAAGGTAAAACACAGAGAAGGCTGATCACAGCAGATGACCCTGCCTGCAGCCCTGCCTACAATGGTAGTGACTTGGCAGGTATACGTGGATATGTGTGGATGTGATTCAGCATATCTGTGAATATGAGGATAACCAAAAGCATCCCAATAGTCTGGAAAAAGACACAAGACAAACTAATTCAAACATAATGCATGCAGCACCAGAGCTTAGGAAAACAACAGCTCTGACATAGTAACCATCACTAAGGTACTTTATGTGAACCAGCTTCCCTAAGCAAGAGGTAAGAGCTTTGAGTTCCCATAGAAGTACAACAAAATACCCTGCCTGTAGTATTAGTACACCAACATACTTTACCTTGGGGCCCTGTCTACCAGGGTATCCAGTTAAACCGGGAACACCGAGTTTTCCCTAAGTGCAAGAGACAAAAGAAAAGAAAAGCAATTATAAAACTGGTAAGTATTGTAAAATCCAATATGGAGCAGCAAATTCACAACATGTTTTTGATCCTTTGGCCATTAGTGTAGTTTATGACCTCCCAAAGATCGTTATGGTCTGTGGCATGACCCCAATAGAGAAGTGGGTCATAGTTTATGATCCCGCTGCATGCACAAACAGGGGTTGCACGCTATGTGGCTAGGGTACAAACAACCAAACTGCACAAACAACCATACTGTAAACATTAACTGTATGCAAATGTAATCTAGAGAAGGACATTTCTCAACGTATTATTTTATCTTCTTCTGACCCATGACAAACATTTCCCAACTCACAGGGTGGTCCTCAGCCCAACTCTGAAAACCAAATATATGTGATCATTTAGAATGGAGTGTTAGCTGATGTTTCTCATTTACCTTCTCTCCGGCTGTTCCAATAGGGCCAGCTTCCCCACCGGGGCCTGACTTGCCCTTAGGGCCCTCGGGACCGTCCTCTCCTCTGGGTCCAAGCACCCCAAGCTCTCCCTGGATGGTGGACACAAAAAAACACGAGGTCACTGCAATCCTGTTTCCTTCAGCCAGCATTACTATATGAAGAACTATAGTATTATCACAATGATGAAGAGGTTTTAGAGTTCTGTAGACCACCCACCTTATCTCCCTTGAGACCCATGTCCCCTTTGAAGCCAGGAAACCCATCTTCTCCCTAGAGACATATCGACACTGATTAGGACTGATGAAAGGACTGTCTGAGCCGACCGACCGGCCCAAGGTAAAGATTTCACATTGGAAATACTTGAGACATGCTAGATGTGGAAGTCTTTAATCATTGATATTGATATTGACCCGTGCACAGAAATGGTAATGCTCAGTGCTGCTGCTTTGAAGAGGATCCTGCACTGCAACTTAGTGGGGAAAGAATAATACTGACACCTAGTGGCCGAATAAATAACGTTTACATATATATGTGTATATATATATATATATATATATAATACATATAATACATAAATTATATAT
>JAODLL010054367.1:0-16447 GCA_026546735.1 Forbesichthys agassizii
AGGACTCTCTAAGTGGTCTGTCTCCTCTATATAATGTCTCTGGTACTTCTCCCATAGAGTTCTATTGAGGACTCTCTGAGCGGTCTGTCTCCTGTATATCATGTAGTGTCTCTGCCTGGTAAAGCCCTGAAACACTGATCAGAGGGAGTCTTATAATCAAAGTGTCGTTAATCACAGGTTCCTACTTGACCCTCTTCACCATCGCTCTTCCCTTTGTGTTCCCCCTCACATCCCAAGAGGGGCCCCGCTTGCACAGTAAATAATTTGTCTTTGTCGAGCTGACAGTTAGCGATTGTAAGTCATGTGTAGACTTTTTCCTTTAACTCCTCGTAGTCTGCTAGCTTGTTTTTTTCTGTGCGTGCTGAAAAACACCTACACAGCTCCGTAAATAGGTAAAGGTGAAGGGGCTGTTATTGCCACACACATACATGTTGTGAAACTCACCCTTAACCGATCCCTCAAGGGAGCATTGGGAACATAAACAAAGAGGGGAACACTGCTCACATTGCTGTCCCAGCCTTCGCAATGTGTTTTCAATGTGGGTGGGGGAAGGGGGGGCACCACATGGCAGGTGTTTTTGTTTTGATTTGAGTTAGCAAGCGCTCTCGAGAATGACCATACCTTTTTAAAAGGTCAAATCCTCGATTTGTGTATGCCCACTGTGCACGCCTTTCCCCAGGCTCCATCTTGTCCTGCGTGCTGCTTTCATGGGCTCACGCCGCCCTCTACTCCTCCTCTTGTGTCCGTACACACATCAGTGGACACGTTGTGCTGTATTTCTAACATAAACAGTGAGTTAGTGCAGGTTCAGGGATATATGCAGGTAAGTAAGTAAGTTAGTTTATTTGTGTAGCGCTTTTCACAGACATAGAATCACAAAGTGCTTTACAATAAGATCATGGTAGGTACAGTATGAAATCAAGGTGGAAACACAGCAACAAAATGGAGATATCACCACGAAAATGTAAAGTAATTACATCAAAAATACAAATAAGATATACAAATAAAACAGAACAAGATACAAATAAATGAATAAATAGTTATAAAATATAGTAAAACTCATTTGAAATCTGATATAAATGTCAGTGGGGTGTATGGATCAAAGTGATAGTGGGCAGGTACAGTATTCCATAGTTTGGGTGCAATAGATTGAAAAGCTCGGTCCCCACGTGTTTTGAAGTGGGTGTGGGCGACAGCTAAAAGATTATTGTGTATTGATCTGAAAGGTCTATTTGAAATATATGGGTTTATAAGGTCAATGATGTACTGGGGCGTTTGATTGTGCAAGGCTTTGAAAGGTAACAGTTTTATTGGGAGTCAGTGCAGAGAAGCTGAGATAGGTGTGATGTGAGATTGCTTGTTTGTTTTTGTTAAAAGACAAACGACAAGAACAGTCTGAAGGCGGTGTGGGGACCTTTGTTACTTTTGTTACAGATATTGTGTTTAGTAGTTGTTTGTCAATGTTTGAAGTAGTATTTCGTGACGAGGTCACCTGTGACGAGGTCTCCTGTGATGTACAGGTAAAGGACATGGAGCCTATATTAAGAAGAGAAGAGATGTTGGATCACAGAGATCAATCTTGTATTTGTACGTTTCAGGCTTATTTGACAAATCACACACAGAGAAATAGATTAAAACAACATCATTATCATCAACGGAACTACATAATACGCTACAGATGCTAATAAACTAAAGCACCATAAGGTACACGTGCCAGAAGACAGAACCAAACCCCCTTAGGAATGTCAGCTATCTCCGTGTTATGTCTGGACCACACTGGGCCTGAACACAGCGCCCAGCCGCTTTCACAACACCTTCAATATCAGGCCACCCGCACCCCCCTTCACGCACGCACACGCTCACACACGCACACACCAGCGCTTATAGCTGTGGTCCAGCTCTGTGACCCCGTCAAATTACCCTGAAGAATAAGGGACCCGGGACAGGTCACCATAAGGACTCCTATGGCTCGGGGGGTATAGATGGGAGGGGTGGGGTACTCCAGACAATGGGCTATTCTAGGGGGCTTAGCAAGGGGCTGGTGCAGCCATTTAACCCCTGATGCCCCTGAGCTGATGCCAGGCAGATTCACATGTGAGGAGAGAGAGTGTGTGTGTGTGTGTGTGTGTGCGCGTGTGCGTGTGTGCATGTACGTGTGTGTGTGTGTGTGTGTGCGGGTGTGTGCGTGTGTTTGTGCGTGTACGCGTGTGTGTGCATGTGCGTGTGTGTGCGTTTGTGCGGGTGTGTGCATGTACGTGTGTGTGTGTGTGCGGGTGTGTGCATGTGCGTGTACGCGTGTGTGTGCGTTTGTGCGGGTGTGTGCACGTACGTGTGTGTGTGTGTGTGCCATGACGCTTATTCCCATTGTGGTCCGTTTTGAAGTATGTAAATGTGTGTATTAGTACAGTATATGTGTATGCGTGTGTGTTTGTGCGCGTGCGTGCAGCCATTTATTTTAATGTGTGTGGTCATAACCGTCAAAGTGCCCCAGTATCCTATAGGGTCCCTGTGTCCTCCAGTTGTGTGAAGGTAAAGTAATTTAAAGCAGTTAGGAAACAAAACGGAACCAAATAAAAAAGATACTCTTGATCAGTTACATGAACATTCACCTCGAGGAAAGAAACAACTGTTATACCTCTTTTTTTTGTGGTTTTTATTATATTTCCCCTGCCTTCATTCCGCGACCCTGTGCAACCTCTTTGAGGAGAATTGTGTTTGACAGTTGTGTGCTTCCTTGATGTGCTGCCCCCTGTGCTCAGAGCAGCACACTGCATGTGGTGAGATGTGTTCCCCTTAGTTTCAGTTCATAATTGACACTGCATTCATCTACATCAGTGTTTCTCAAGCTTATGTACTCGATTTAGCCCCCAGTTTAACAGAATATAACCTTTTTTTTTAATTTATTAAATCACAAAAAAGAAAATCCAAAATAAAGTATTTCATCATCCAAAAAGAGTATATTATGTCAATTGCTGTAATAAACATGCACAATTACATGATAATGTACTGTAAATATATTATTCAACAATTCACCTTTTAATAATGGGTCCAAGAGAAAATGGATCAGAATCTCATTGTCTTCATTCATAGAAGTTGAAAGTAAGATACTTGTCAAGTGTGCCCTGTAGTATCTCCAAATACCCCTAGGGGTGCTAATATCCCGATTTGAGAAACACTGTCACTTCTCTGGTCGTGCTACATGACATTTTGTTTGACCATTTTATTATAATTCCTCTTTCTAAGACTCTATAATAAGGTTCTGTTGTATTAGAGCACTAATTCTGAGTCAGAGACTCCGAAAGGACGTGGGTTGCACACTGAATGAACTACATTGTTGAAAGCACAACATATTGCATAAACATATATGGGGACAGGATGGTCTAGTGATCTGGGTGTTGGGCTACCAGCCGGAAGGTTGTGGGTTAGAACCCCAGTTGTTGACCTACCTGCAAGCATCCCTGAGCAAGATGCTTAACCCCTTACTGCTCCTGGTGGTTGGTCGCACCTTGCATGGCAGTGATCACCATCGGTGTATAAATGTGTGTGTGACTGGGTGAATGTCAGGCAAATACTGTAAAGCGCTTTGGATAAAAGCGCTATATAAATGAGCCCATTTACCATTTACCATATACTGTGTACAGCAGAGGTTCCCAATCCTGGTCCTGGAGAGCTACTGCCCTGCATGTTTTAGATGTCTTCCTGCTCGCTTTAGCCTTTGCACAGGCTAATATGGACCAAAATGCAAATGCAAAATACACTCATGCCTTAGCTGCATCACAACATCTTGATGTCTCTCTGGCAATGCAATCAATGCATTATGCTAATGTGATGCTATTTGCTAACAGCAAAACGAAACAACTTTATAGTTTACTGCTTGTGCTCACTGACTTCGCTGCACCTGTAGCCAACGGTGCCTACCGTGATATAGTTGGTTGTTCGCTAGCTAATGACAATCGCTGTCTGTCCATATTTTGTGCAAATTAGATAAGCATATAAATCCTGCACACCACTTCAGAAGAGTCCTATTTCATTAGGTAGGCTATAAACTCGAAGTAGCTACTGACAGACGAAGTGGAACCATTTACCGACTACATTTTGCAGACGTGGACGCCGTTATAACAGATCGATATGACCAGGACCAGACCAGGCCTAGGCCACCATAGGGGTTAGGAGGAAAGTTAAGGAAACACGGTGAGTATGGGAGAATGGGCATAACATATAAATAATGCCTGGCCTGCTTATAGTAATTTATTAACTACTACTTACATTTTATAGATAGTCAATCATTTATAATTAGAGCTACTTTTTTTTTGTTAGAAGTTTAATAAAATAGGCTCAGGAAAAATGTAATGTAATCGTCCATCACAATTACTGTAGACATCGTCTGATGCCAATTTAGTAGACCTGGATCAACCCTAGTGTGATGACAAGCGTGTGTTTCTAAATGGTGGTAGTTCCCAATGGAGGGTGTCCAGACCCTATTCACAAAGTGTGTCTGGTTATACCAGGCTATGAATGAGAGACCCCCCCCCCTCCCTCCCCCACCCCCGCCCAAAAACTTTCTCCCCCGGCTGGTCGTCTGGCCAGCACACACTACGGTGACCCAGGAGTGACCCAGCAGGTTTTGGAGGGGTGTGTGTGTGTGTGTGTGTGTGGGGTAGGGGGAGAGGTCATAGGGGTCGCAGAGCCCCCGAGACACCCCCTTCCCCTCCTCTCTCTTACCCCGGTCCCCGCTGAGCCCAGAGAGCCCTTCCATTGTGGGGACAAGTGTTCACACTACCTGAGGCTACTGCTGGCCCTGCAGACCGGCAACTTACTGAAGTACCCCCGGGACCCCTCTGGCTCGGCTGGGGGATGGGGTGGGGCGATGGAGGGGGGGGGGATAGACCATTGCTAATAGGCTCATTAACGTTCCATTGAGGTAGCTTTGTAGCCTCTTAATCCCTCCATAAAGGAGACATTATATGGTGGTAGGGCATGGACATGGTGTTGTTATCCACGCTGTGGTGATCCATACCCTCAGATGAACTGCTCCCGCGTCGGCACTAAATCTCAGCATAATTCGACGTTCCACTAATTTGCTATTCCATTTTCTCCTTCTTTTGCGTTGTCGCGGGAAGATGTGGCGGTGCATATCAAATCAAGCGCACAGTGTTTAGTTTGATCTAGTGCAGCTTAATCAGAGCGCGCTCCAAATTAATACTATAGTCTTTGCTGCCTGAGTGCAGGCCTGTGACCCTTATGACATACTGTGCTGCTTTCATTTCCATTCGTAACATCATGGACCTATTTTTAGCCGATGCTGGAAAGGCTTCACTCAGGTCCATTTGAAAACATGTTTGTGTCAGTTAGTCAGTCAAAGGCATTACATGTAATCTCAAGAAGCTCTAGCACATTGTCTATGACTTGAGTTATTTGATTTTATGTGACACTTTCTGCCCTAAACATCATTCCCTTAGTACATTATTTTACACCAACCATCGCCAACCAGGTCTCTCTCTCTCCCTCTCTCTCTCTCTCTCTCCCCCTGCCCTCCTCTGAGATGGAAAGGGGAGGGCATATATACCGTATATAATTTATAAATCTGCCATCATGAACAAAAAAATCAAATTTACTTAGTATATGTGTGCGTGTATATGTGTGTATGCACAATCGCGTGTGTGCTTATGCACTTGTGTCTGTGTGCTCATGTGTTCGTGCGTGTGTGTGTGTGTGCTTGTGTGTTCGTGTGTGTGTGTGTTCGTGTGTGTGTGTGTGTGTGTGTGTGTGTGTGTGTGTGTGTTCCCAGCGGTGCACCACGTGACCTGGGCAGCCTGCTGATGGCCTGCCAGGGCTACACGGAGGCCCTGCGTCTGGCCCAGGAGCACAGGCGTGCACACCAGTACGGCCACACGGCTCTCCCCGGGGGACCCCGGGATGACGGGGAGGCAGAAAGGCTCACAACACCGACCTGCGGAGACACAGCAGATGTGCTCGGGACTCCCCAAGCAGAAGAGAGCGGCGGCAGAGAGCGGCCCTCCCAGGAGCAGCCGGAGACACGGCTCGTCGTGTCACAGGATGTTCCGCTTACTGCTACCATCGCTAACGTCCGCGCAACCAGTTCTCCAGAGCCCCCGTCGACGGGGAAGGGAGGAGCCAGTAGTTCCAGTTCCAGGTAACACCAATAATGTTAGAATATAAACAAAGATAGAGCAGCTTAATGTATCTCTATGGGAGCAGAGATAGAGCAGCGTAATGTATCTCTATGGGAGCAGAGATAGAGCAGCCTAATGTATCTCTATGGGAGCAGAGATAGAGCAGCCTAATGCATCTCTATGGGAGCAGAGATAGAGCGTAATGCATCTCTATGGGAGAAAACAAAAGTTTGTGGCTCTCCCTTCTCTTTATTGTCTCTGGTAACTCGCAGTTCTTCCTATAGGGTCTTCTTCTTCTTTTTTTTCTTCTTGGTATTTTCTTCTGCAGCTCTCTTATTAGTTTCCGCTGCAGAGCATTTGTCATCGTTGGAACTCCCTCGGCGTGATTTACGGTGCGCAGCGCCCCGGCACCTTGCTCACTTTAACAGGCCGCTCCATCACGAGCGGCCCGCTAGCGTAGGCAGGGCCATACGTCTTGGGGGTGGAGGGAGACCCCGGACGGACCTAATCCTCCAGATGTTCTCCAGGAAGATATTCACACTCTGCAACACAGAGCTGCTGAGACATCATGTGTGCACCTCATAGTGTGTGTGTGTGCGTGCGTGTGTGCGTGTGCGTGCACGTGGCAGCAGCGCGGCAGCTGTTGTGATTCAGCGGCACTGGAGAAGGAGGAGCAGATGCAGGAGGGGTCGTGGCCACGTTCTGGCTCCTCCCCCGGCAGACAGAGGAGGCAGGAGCCAAAATGGAGGCTGTGGTGGCGACGATTCGTCAGGCCCCTGCCAAACGGGCCAGGATCACGCAGCGACCGTCATCCAGGTGAGCGACGCAGGGGTCATGTGATCACTGTTTTATTCCAACGCACCACCCGGGAGGAAGTAACGACTCATAACTCACCATGAACTGGAGCTAAACACATAATACAGATAACAGCCTTTATGCTAGGTAGGGCTGTGCATTGGCTCGAGTCTGGCGATAAGATACGAGTCACGATACACGGTTCAATATATTGAGATATAAGCAAGGCGATATATTGCAATTTTTAATTTGTATTTTTACTTACTAATAAGTAAAAAAAAAACACTTATGTAAACTTGCAGATGGAAATTAGCTTTAAGATAAATCTGGTAACAAGCATCTTTCCTCTCTGTTGAGGTTAATGTATTTTGTATATGATCCCTTTTACAAATAATCTGAGTAAAAAAAAGGAATACTGTGATTTAGAGGATCGATACAGTGTCGTGCACCATAATATCGCTCTACTGCGGTGTATCAATATTTTCTTACACCCTTACTTTATACAGATGTCTTAAAGATTAAATGAATAAACAAAATTAATAAACTGAAAATTAATTAGTACTAGATATGATCTAATAGTAATACAAATGAAAAAAATATTTAAAAAGTAAACAAAACAAATTATAATATATATATCTGTCCAACGTCATCTCACCACCCTGGAAAATCATTCAGTAACCCATTGGGGGCCCCAACCCCAACCTTTGAAGAATGATATCGGTGGTATTTCCAAAATCCAGCCAGTTATTTACCTGCCACAGCTAACCATCCAGGATCAGCCACAGCGTTCCTCTGGTATTGTGGCTCTATCTTCTCCCTTCTGGGCTATTGTTCACCCCCCCCCTCTCCCCCCCTTCCCGGCACAGAGAAGTAGAGTCTTGCTGCCATGAAAAACATGCTTCCCTGCTTTCCTTCACCGACTTCCCCCCCAGTGTTTGATGGGCCTTCAGGGCCTGGCTCGGCAAGACCCGGGGGGCAACACTAGGGGTGGGGGGGGCAGTGATGACCACAGAATGATTAATCAGATTCCCAGGAGCGGTGAGAGTGGGGGAGCTGCCAGCCGGGTTTCCCTGATGAGGTCTCGGCTGAGCTGAAAGTACGGTGCGCTGCGACCGGCCGTCCCTTGGGGAATTTTGGATTTAGGGGGCGCTGTGCAGGCCCCATTTGTCTCTCCTCGAAGCCTCCCCTGCCCCCAACTCTCGGAGTCAAGCAGAGTTCACTCGGCGTCCGAGCGCGTTCTACCCTCCCTAGTGGGGTGAAGCGGGCCGTGTTTACGCTGTCTGCCCCCCTGCTGTGATTCATGGGTGCTTCCCCAGGCGCTGTGGAGGGGCCGCGCTCTGCGAACGAGGCTGGCTGCCGCTCTGGCCTCGGCCGCCGCCCGTTACCATGACGCCGGTGGAGACGACGAGAGCCTGGCGGAGGTGGACGTGGACCAGTTTGACTTTGATGAGGTCTGTTTGTGTGTGTGTGTGCACATACTGTATGGGTGTGTGTTTGCTTGCGTGTGTGTGTGTGTGTGTGTGTGTGTGTGTGGGGAAGCTGAGCATGTCTGTGTGTACACGTGCGCTTCTGTACGTGCGCATGTGCATGTTATAAGAACATTACCTAACCTGCTCCATTGCCATGGTAACCCTACTGCTGCATGCTAGTTTGTTGAGTTCACATGTGCAGCGTTTAGCAGGACCCTTTAAAGATGCAGTCAGCGACGTTGGAGAAAGATCACCTCCCCTCCAACGCCATAGGGGGCGCTCTCTCAGACGCTCCGCCCCCTCCAACGCTATAGTGGAGGTCTGCACCACTTGTGATAGGGCGGCGTAGAAAAAACAGATTTTTTATTTCCTCTCAGCACACGCTCAGTGTGTCGCCTAGTGGACCTTGCGGAGATATTCGCTGAATTTGACAGTTTAACAGCTTACAATCGCTGACCTCACCTTTAAAATCGAAATATCGAAAGCGACTGAACGATGTTCGGTCGCACACCGGTAATCGCAAGCCTACGAGCCATTCTGCGTCTGTTAGGGTAATGACAGCATCATGTCATAATGTTTCCCTCTGCTCCCAGGCCGCGGTGGACCTCATGGGGTTCTCCTCTGATGGCTCCAGCGGTAAACCGCACCGGCAGCTGTCTGGCAACAAGGTGCGATAGCACGGTGGAGGCATCCATTATCAGGATGGGTTGAGTTCCCTTATTGCTAAGTCCCGCCCCTTGAACGCGGACGAGACCAAATGACAGCTCAATACCAGCCGCACTCTGACATATTGAGCTCACAATATACAATAAAGAGCGACATACCTAACCCTAACCCTATCCCTTGGAGTCTAATCTGGTTTTATACAAATATATGTTAAAAGCATTGTCAGCCGATATGCATGGAATAGATGCAACACTACATACGATGCATCATGAGACTTGACCTTTGTACATACAATATTCCTCCATGGGATGAGTCCTTTTTTATGGCTTGAAGGCAAAATCAGGCCCCACTGTCTCCACCAATTGAGTAGGGCCTCTTGAGATATTGTTTTGTTTTAATTTATAGTTTTTAGCTGGCAGTGTTAAATCTTGTTAGGTTTGAGGTTTGACAACAGTAGTTAAGTTAGCAACAGTAACTAAGGGGGACGGGATTTGCCAATATGCTGACATATTAAATAGGCAATAGGGGATATGTCTACTGTCGACCACATCTGCACTTTACCGGTTGTGTTTCTTCAAAACCAGCAGGCTGTTAAAATAGTAAAAACAGTTTAGTGAATTCTGGGTGCTGTCAGCAGATGAATGAGTGTCCTGCCTTGTTCCTCGAGCCTGAGATCTCTCCTGGGCCCAGCTTGCTCTCTCTCTCTCTCTCTGTCTCTCTCTCTCTCTCTCCCCCTCTCTCTCTCTCCCTCCCCCTATCCCCCCCTCTCTCTCTCTCTCTCTCTCTCGCCCTCTCTCTCTCCGTCTCTCCATCTCTCTCTCTCCCTCTCTCTCTTCCTGCCTCTCTCTCTCCCTCTCTCTCTCCCTGCCTCTCTCTCTCTCCCCATCCTTACATTTAGTCTCTTTAATGCCATTATGTCATTCAGGACCGGTGTTTCCTCTGCACCAGCAGATCTCGCATGCCTTCGTGTTTCGGTATTCTCCTATTTGCCTATCCTCTCCCCGGCTCTTTCCTTCCGAGCGAGCTGTCGGCCGCTCCAAAGCGCCGTCACCACCGCCGTTGTCGCTTACATCAAAGAGAGGGATGAGCCATTTAAAGGCCAGGGAGAATATGGGAGCTGGGCGGTAATGAAGCTGTTCGGAGGCGTTGACTTACGAGCGTTGCCGGTGTGAAAAAGTCACATGTCAAGCCAAGTACCTTAAAGGAAAACACTGAGTTGTGTTAAATTATGTTATGGCATGTTGTATTCCACACTCTGCATATGTTCTAGTTTTAACAGTATTGGTTATAGATGATATTAGTTTATTTACAGTATATTATTACTACTAGCAAACTCCTTATTTTTGTTACTTTTCTGAACTGCCGGTGTTTAATTAAAGGCCTGTTTAGTAATTATTGTAAACGCACGCTAAATTCAAACTCAAATAATAAAAACAAAAATCCTTCTCCCTTCAATGCAATATGATGCTCCCTCAGAAGCCCCGCCCCACACATTGGAAAGGCATTGCAAAAGCTAAGATAGTGTTGTGTGTGGTCTGCACAATTTAGCGTTCCTATTTACAGAGCCATGGCCGAATCTGGAAGTACCAGATTCATGTTTCAGCACACACAGAAAACAGTAAGATAAATAAGATATATTTGGTGAATTAGACTAAATGTTTATTAGCTTACAATTTGTTGCTCTACATTTACATATTTAAATAAAAATCTGTAAAAAAGAAATGTGCCTCCCCTCAACATAATCTTTAAATTGTACGTACGACCCAGATCTCACTATTATTTTCAGCGTATTATTTGTGATGTGCTGCCACCAACGGAGCCCCCCGAGCCCCCAGCCACATGGACCCCAAGGCAAGCCTGGGTGGCCGAGGTACCTGTGCCGGAGGAGTCCCCAGAGGGGCGGATATCTCTTCCAGTCAGCGCTTCCAGGTTAGCCCGGTGCAACCAGACCTTGGTGCACTTGGTGAACAAGGTCACACTTTAGACACGCTTCTACTTGGTGTAGACCTCTGGTTAATGTTGAAACTATTGGACAGCGTTTCACCAATCGGCGTTGCTACCGCCATTTTGAAACACGCTTGACTTCAACATCATCTCACTAACCCACCCTGATTGGGTCCGCCAGCAGGGTGGGTGTGAAAATGTCTGTGTTGAGCTTAAAAGGGTCTGTGTATCAGACGCTGAGTTGTTTATGTGACGTAGTGCTGTTGAACGGAAGAGGCAGAGACTACTCAAACCATCTGTTCTGTGCCCGGGATCAGAATACGGTGTGTGGAGCAAACCATTCATCTTTTGATAGATACAGTCTATTGCATCTAGTGCATCAAACATACTGTATATGTTGTCAGAAGTCTAGTCCAGCCTTTTCACAGTCGTGTGTGTGTATGCGTGTTCGTGCGTGCGTGCGTGTGTGTGTGTGTGTGGGGTGAATGATGTGATTTTTATGTCACTGAATAAAGTATTGAGTTAATTAAGTTTGATATGTTGCCTTTAACTAGAATGTTTTTATAGACACAGTCTCAAAAAATGTCTCAATTATTCTTACATAGTAAAGAACAGTAGTTCATTGATGTGTTTTTAACTTCAGACTTCTCTGTTGCTCCAGTTTGAAATTCTAATGTGTAATACCGTATATTGCCATGTGCACAACATTAAAGCTCTCTCTGCTAACTGCCCTGATTTCAGAACAAAGTGCGCTGCCTCTGCGTTGCTCAGTGGGCTTTCCCAAAGATCAGAGAAGATCCTAGATGAATGGTAAAAACTGTCCCCAACAAACAGACTACCTCCAATATATATATATCAAATATACCGTCAATTTAGTCACTCGTGTGTGTATGTGTGCGAGTGTGAAGCAGTGGGGTTTCCTGTCCTTGTTTCCAGGGGCTTCCGTGACAGCAACACCGCCCTCCTTATGCTCAAGAGGGCCCGGAAGATGAACGCCCAGACGCAGAAACACAAACCGCAGGCGGAGAGTACGTAGAGCAATGACATCGCACCTAGCGGCCTTAAGTTTTCAAATACAATATGGAGATAGCAGTAAATACAGTAACCATATATGGAAGTAACCTTTTCCATATACAGTATGCAAATACAGAAGTCAGTCTGTGAGAAAGTAAATGCCGTAACAAAAGGATCTCAGAATGAATGAAAAGATGGCAAGACTTAGCCCTTGGGGTCTGTGAGACCCGTATATGAATAATGTTCTTTCTTTCTTGTTGTTGTTTAAAGTAGGCTAAATTTAACTCAAAACGATGTAACTTCAGTCCCCAATAACAAAACACACACACACACACTTATTCCCGGTGCCACAGTAGGCCTATTGTATACTGTAAGTATAGTTTTTCATGCAGGTGTACTAGAATATTCTAAGGAAAACAATGGCTCTCAGTCCCAACCAGAGTCTACTTGGCTGTTTGCGTTTTCATTTCAAACATATTAAATACTGATGCTGTTGCAATCATCTTCCATTATTTTTCACATTAACATTGAAACTCCCCAAATTGCACATTCATTAAGGCAATCTTAAAGACGTCGTCCCCCGCCCACACCGTGAGTATATCAGCTGGCTTGTTATTAGTGAGTGCTATCACGTCTGCACACGTTTTTACTCACGCAAACCTTTAGTACATCTGGCCCAAAGTGTATTAGTTTACAATCGCTGAACGCACCTTTAATTTGAAGCGTGACATAATGCACTGTAGTCTTTGGTTTTGAACCACAATGTCGCCATGGTGACATGCGGTAAATTCTATGCTAATATTATATCAGGTTGGTCACAATCTACCGTTCATTCTCTACGCCACATGATGCTGGTTTGCTAAACCATCCTTCCACTGAATAGAGAGCTGAAGTCACTTCAGCATTGTGGGACCTTAGTTTGGAGAATCATGTTTTTTTAAATGGTCAAACATCATGTGTGTGCTTCGTGTCTCAAAGCAAAAGGGATCTAAAAATGTTATCCTCGTCGTTGACTACCATACATTGTTTTCTCCAAACTAAGGTCCCATAACGTAACGTCCCATAACGTGGAAGGGACTTGGGCTCTCTATATGCTACTCATTAGCCCACCCTCTCCCTCCCTGCGTTGCCTTGGAATCTCGACAGCGGCCAACCTTTCCATCCCATGTATGCTAACGAGCCGTAACAGACAGCAGAAGTCAGCTGCTGTCCGCTCCTATTGTCAGCGATGGCAGGCAGGAAGGGCCCGAACGCAAGACGGCGGTTTTCCCGCTTTCACATTTTTATTCCGGGAAAATGCATCACAGGCGGGAAGACGCACGGCTTTCCCTGACGTTAACAATGAACCAAGAAGGGCTTATGTTCCTGGGGCACGACAGGCAGGCCACAGGAGAGGGACGTGGCTTATGTTCCTGGGGCACGACAGGCAGGCCACAGGAGAGGGACGCTTTACCTGCCTCAACAAGAGGCTGGGGTAATGAGGACATACGGACAGACAGAAGACAGACTGAAGACAGGCTGAAGACACACACAAGACAGACAGAAGACACACACAAAACAGACACAAGACAGACAGACCGGAGTAGACGGCAGACAGACGGCAGGCCGTGACATCTATCTGGCCCACGGTGAGAAGCCTGGCAGGAAATCACTGTAGCAACAACGGAAACCCTTCCGCCAGTGGTCACGTTAACAAGCGGCTTTCATGTCATCTGTGCTTGGTGCGGTGTGACCTCACCCCAGAGCCCCCCGTCCCCCACGACCCAAACCACAGCAGCCTGGCCACGCTTGTCGTGTTGTCCCCCCCCCCTTGATCCGGAGGGCTGTCACGCTCACCAGCCCTCACGCAGGTCCACGGCAGGCAGCCGTGACTCCACATGCCGTCTGCCTGCTGCCTCACTCCAACCTGGACCTGGTGTATGTGCTCTGTGTGTGTATGTGCGTGTGCATGTGTGCACGTACGTGAGTATGTGTGCGCCCATGCCACTCCCACAAAAATATTCAAGTCCCGCCCCTTACTTATCTTTCAAAGCAATTCTTGTCCCGTACCAATCCCAGAAAAATGGCTCCCGTCCTGTTTTTATTGTTTATTTTATAGACAAACGGCTGTTTCCGTATATTCATTTGAAGGTAGTTGCGTGCACCAGAGTATGTGAGCGGAGCAGAGCTGTTAGAAAGCCCGCTCATCGCACCTCCTTTTCAAGTATTTCACATCACTAATGCATGGCACAGGAAACATTTCTTCGTAGCACTGTAGCCTACAATATAACAGTAATAGCCTATGTGGTTTTTTTTTTTCTTTCCATCCCGCCCGCTCCCATTTATAGTTATTTCCCCTCCCTCCTCGGTTTGATAGAAAAAAAGTTTCTCAATTCACTGGTATCCCGTGGAAATCCCCCCAAAAAATTATCTCATCTCTTTGTATCCAAGATCCCTCTGGCAGCATCAGCATGTTCAAGACCCGCACCGACCAGCTTGGGCCACCAGGGGAGCCAAAGAGAACTGCAGCACACCTGGGAGGTTACCTCAAAGGTACAGTAGGATAACCAGGCACAACAGATGTATGGTCTGTGAACCAGCAGAGCCTTTTGTGCGGTTCATGGCTCTTCTAAACATTTGAGGAAAACTGATGCTACATTGCAGCATTTACGTTAAGCTCTGTAGTACCCGCCATTGTTGTGGCAAAGTCTGAAGCTCGCAAAATCAGGACGGTCTCACGAGGCTATACAGTAGGATGTCTATTACAGTAATGTGCTAAGGCAGAGGTTGTGTTAGCATATACTGCTATAGAAGGCAGAGGTTGTGTTAGCGTATACTGGTATAGAAGGCAGAGGTTGTGTTAGCGTATACTGGTATAGAAGGCAGAGGTTGTGTTAGCCTAGGTGGGTGCTCTACTCTGGTTTCTGCTCTTACAGCGTAGATGTATAATGTTAGTGGTGAGTGGGACCTTGACTGTCCTGTCCACTTCTCATAACTCACTTCTGCATCTTCAGGTCACCTGATGTGCTTCACAATGGTGTGTTTGAAGACACAGTACACCAATGTTTAATTAAATAAACCGGATTCTTGCATGGCATATGAAGATCAATGAAATCATCTTCTAACTGCTTTGTGAATTAAATCCAAAGGACAGCTCACCTCTCCACCAAGCCAATGTTTGTCCATTGAAATAAAAACACACACACTGTGGATCTTCTAGAACATATAGACAGAGAGAGAGAGAGAAACCGTCACTCTGAAATAGGTGGAAGCACTGCGATGATGGGGGTGAAATTGAACGCACATGAACAGTGGTAAATAGTCTGACGTTAAGTTGTTTTGGATGACAGATGATAAACAAGATGATTGTGTTTCAGCCGGCCTTTGTAGACGACTCCAAGTGTGAAATCGAGTTAAGTGCCAGGGAGGCATATCACAGTGGGGTTCCAGACTGTCTCTTCAGCATAAAGAGGCCTGCTTAGTAGAGAGCCTTGGACCATAGCATAGCTGGAAGAGATGATGGGGTGTTGAAAGACACAAAGAGGTGTGGGCAAGAACTGGAACGTTCCATAAAAAGAAATCTTTAAACATCTCCCCGGGACATTTAACTGGGGATATGGAGGGCCGGGAGAGGATTTAAAATGTTTTAAATATGTCATTTGTGTTGCTATTTTCAATCTGATTTTATTGTCTTTTTAATAAACATTCTTTCCTTATGCATGGACTCTTCGTTTCGTGGTGTCGTGGCTCAAAAAGGTTTGAAGACGATAAAGGAAAACAATGAAGGAAATCATTTTATTTAATTTTTTTACTTTTTGCCTTTTAAAAAGAAAATCCTTGTGGCCCTGCTAAGTCTGTCTCTCTCTCTCTCTCTCTGGGCATGTAAGTGGATACCCATTTCAAGTGGGCTACTCCTGTCCAGCACATCCCCACAAAGAGCTTGGATAAAATAAACATGCCGCGTCGGGTATCTCGGAAAGAATCTGTCACGGGTTTGGGGCTAATCACCTCCAGAAGGGGCTAGACTCCAAGCCTGAAATGTTAGCCCCTGCCGGGGAGTGTTGGCTGGGCCGGGCTGCGCCGGCCAGGCCCCTGGCAATGTGAATGGGGGGGGAAAGGAAGGTGGGGTGGATGGGCGGTGTCTGTGGGGGGGGGGGTGGGGGTGGATGGGGGGGATGGAGGAACAGTGCTTTGCCCAGGTCAGGACCAGGAGAGAAAGAGGGCAGAGGAACGGGACAGAGGATGGTGGGAATGGTGAGGTCCAAATCATTAGAAAATGACTCAGGTTCAGGTTGGAAGAGCAACTGTCTTCCACTTATGTAAGTCAGCTTAATGAAGGTGAGTACAGTCGCCTTAATGAAGGTGAGTACAGTCGCCTTAATGAAGGTGAGTACAGTCGCCTTAATGAAGGTGAGTACAGTCAGCTTAATGAAGGTGAGTACAGTC
>JAODLL010054386.1:0-18388 GCA_026546735.1 Forbesichthys agassizii
CTCTGTGTCTCTCTCTCTCTCTCTCTCTCTCTCTCTCTCTCTCTCTCTCGCTCTCTCTCTCTCTCTCTCTCTCTCTCCTTCCCCCACCTCCTGTCTGTGTGGTCCAGGCTGGATGATAGATGCTGACAGCAGGCCTAAGTTCAAGGAGCTGGCGGCAGAGTTCTGCAGGATGGCCCGTGACCCACAGCGCTACCTGGTCATCCAGGTCAGTGTGCGACGACAGCCCCCTACCCCCCTTCCCACCACCACCACCACCACCACCACCATGCCACACACACACACACACACTGTACATGAACCCCCGCCATTAGAATTCAACAGAGCACCTGCAGTAGTTCCATAACATGACGCGCGACAAGCATCACAGGCCCAGCCACCCCATTGCTTGGCTGTTCTCAATAGGACTTCAGGAGATTTAATTGTGTGTGTGTGTGTGTGGGGGGGGGGGCATCATAGCCTCAAACGTCATAGCCTCAAACGTAAACGTACAAAATACACAGGCGTACGTTTAAACGTATGTTACAAATGTGAGGTCTGAAACGCAACACAAATAGCAGATGTGAGACACATTGTACCAACACTATTTAAAAAGTGCTGTAAGATGATTTGTTATTATTATTAATATTAGTATTATTATTATTGTTGTCAGTAATAGAAGAGGGATTTGTGTGAGCTTTCCCTCACATATGGCCACCTTGGCCAGTGTATGGCATGGACATAGAACTATATTGGCATGGGCAGCAACGTCTCGACAGATGGCCTGGTTGCCACATACTGAGCCAGTGCTGTTGATTAGCATCGCTCAGTGATTGCTAAAGCCTTAATATCGCTGCCGCACAGTTTTGTAAAAACCCTCAAGATGGACCCCGCAAAATGGTTTCATTTCTGTTCAGTAAGGCAGTTTTAAAAAGTGTGTGTTGACTTTATGTTTTAATGTTTTGTTTATGGTTCAGTGGCAATTTTTGTGCGTGTGTCCATGTGTGTGTGTGCCCTTTACAGGCATGTTTTCAATAATTATTGTGCCACATACCCCGGTGTTGACCTACCTGTAAGCATCCGTGAGCAAGATGCATGACACCCTAACTGCTCCCGGTGGTTGGTCGCACCTTGCATGGCAGCAATCACCATCGGGGTATGAATGTGTGTGTGACTGGGTGAATGTTAGGGGAAATACTGTACATCTCTTTAAGTGGCCGAAAAGGTTAGAAAAGCAGTCCATTTACCATTTACATTCACGTGCTTGTCTTAAGAGTTTATTTCCGAGGTCGGACAATGTAATTATGACATGCATTCATGTCCTTGGCCAAACATCTATCACCAAGGCCAATTAGGAAGCAGCGTTCAAATACATTCATACGAAACATTGATGTTATTACTGTTGATGTTGTCTGAAAAAGAAAAAATATCGTTATGGGACATTGCAGTGAGTATAGCCAGTGACCCTGCGGCAATTCAGCAATCAAGTTAACTTAAATCTCACTTTTTTTGAATGCATTATTCCTCCATGTTTGTAGCACCATCCCGCATAACTCTGGTATTGTAGATAAATCTGAATATCCCACCAGTAATTATGCCTTTGTTTGCATACGATATTTAAACACGATATTTCTGATAGCCCGTGAAGGAAGGCGGCATTGTTCAGTGAATCAGAGAAATTATCAGAGTACCTAGAAGTTATCCACTTTCCAGTTCCAGTTGTTGTATTTTGATAAACGCAATCGGTTTTTTAGCAAACAAAGGAAATACTGAAGGGGGAATTGCAGTACGTGGCTGGATGACTCAGCAGCAGCAACACGCAGACAAATGGATGTGCGGTGTGGAGGTCCAGTGTTCCCCATGGCCTCTCAAACCAGTCCCTTCCATTAAGTGGTTCTGACTTGATGTGTGCGCACAGGTACCTGAAAGACTCTCCCTGCTTGTCTGTTTACCCGTTTCTCCATCCGTCTGTCTTTCCATTGTGTATCTGGGAGCGTTGGCAAGCTGGCTAACAGTTGTAATCCTTTAGCTGCTGTGCCTAGGGAATAAGCTATATCTATACAGTATAGGCTTTTTTGTGCACCATAACAGCTGCGAGGAGAAGAAAAAGCACCTAATTTCATCACACCCTGCCTTTCCTTTATCAGGGAGATTTACAGCACGTTACAGACGTCGCTCTCCGCAAAAGAACCCATTTTACCAGCAGAGACGAAGCCCTCTGCATGCTCTGCTGAATTTATTTCGACTGAAGGACACACTTTGAATGAGACACATAATCTCAGGCCATTATACCGCAGAGGAAAATGACATGTGCAAACAATTAAAGCGTGCGGAAGGGAAAAAGGGAGTACCAAAACTTATATAAAGAAAATACACACCCATCATTGCTACTTCCCTGGTTCCTCTTCAAAGCAGTGTAGATAAATGGGCTCCAATGGGTCGACACGTTTGAGATTGAGACCGGTACAATAGCTCAGCAGATTGGTTAACTCTATGCAGAGCCAGATAGTTGAGGGGGCTTGAATAAATACATCAACACAAGTGGCTAGAAAGCTGGTGAAAGATTGTTGCTGTTAGAACTCAACATCCCCTGCCTGCAGTGTTCCCTCGCTGTCTGCACAACTTAGTTATTTATAAAAATAGTTATTTCTACACAGCCCTGGCTCCATAAATAGGACCACAAACAAAGTGGTGCAGACCGCAACAACAACATCCTAACCTTCTAAATGCATTTCCAATGTGTGGAGGCGTTCCATTTTTGTTTCTTTACAATGCACCATTCAATGCTCGTACAATGAACGGCTACAGACACTCCAGCACGGATGGATGTGCCACTTTGTTCTCTTCAAGTCACAACATTTAAGGCCTCTGCAGTATCTCTCCTAGAGTCACCAGTCTGTTGCCGTAAACAGTCATTTAGCTGCTGAAACACACTTGGTTTGACTAATGGCCTGTGGCCGAGGGGCTTTAAAGGTGGAACATTCAAATACGTTGTCACGGAGCTGAGTGAGGGGTGGGGAGGGGCATTACCATCAACTGATTTGATGACGCATGATTGGACCAAGTGTATGAGCCAGGTCCTAAGGCACTTTTTAACACACTTGATGTTTAGAGCCCCGATGTTGATAGAAACTGGACTTTGGTCAACATTATCACTAGCATGTATTTGTCTCATCTTATAATTTAGTTTACATCTTTAAAAAAAAACCAATTTAGGGTGCAGGGTTACACTTTAAACGCATCAAAACAAAAACACCAGGGCTGTGTTAGGATTACCGGATTGCAGCTAACAACTAGTGAGGAGATATTCGCTGAATTTTACACAAAGTGCGTTAGAATCACTGGCACCACCTTAAATACGCCTTCAGGCAATGACGGTGCGGGTAACCTCTGGGGGCCAATGCTTCAGCGGGTTTACATTAGCGAGATTAACAATACAAGGCCTTTGATTAGGCCTGCTGCAACTTAGCCTTGTGAAACCACCCTGATTCACACGAGCTTCAATTTAAATTATCAGTCTTGAGACTGATAATGCGATGCAAAAGCATCTGCCACTCGTTTAGAAAACAAACAATCAGTGCGGGGCCGGTGTTTTTCCCGCACATTGTACATTTCGGTTTCCACCAGTGCTTTATCTGATTTGAGTTATTGTAAGCTAATTGTAAGCTTATTACCGTTCTCTGTGCGTGCTGACAAAAATAAGACGCTACTTCTACACAGCCCTGGCTCCGTAAATAGTAACACAATCAAAGTGGTGAACATCACTCATAACAACAAAGCCGTAGTAATATGCTTTGCTTCACAATGTGTTTCAATGTGTGAGGCAGCGCTCAAGACTGATATTGTTTTTATTTAAGCTCGATGTTAGCAAGCGTTCTGGGGAATAACTAACCCCGCCTTTAAATGTAGCATCATACAGCTCTATTTCTCTCGCTGCGCCTAACCTCCGATGTATTGGAAAAACCCACCCCCTCTCTCTCTATATATCTCTCTGGTCACTCACGTGCATTTGCACACCCCGCTGTGTAATTACAAATTTCCCCATTCAGTCACTAGTGGTTGAATGGGGCAGTGCTCACAGTGTACACACTGGAGCTGTCTGCTCCCCACCGGGACCTAAATGGAATCCATTATGTCGGGGACACAGAGCCGTCAGGAAAACAGAGGTGGTTCTCAACACTGGGAACCTGTGACTGATTAACTTCCTGACAGGAATCCCAATGCAAGAGTACATCTGAGGCCCGGCACAGCGGGAGACGATCAGGTCTGACAGCCAGGCGGCTGGAGCAGAACCCGTCATTTACTCATTTTCATCTGTCTGTCTCTCCCTCCCTCTCTATTCCTCCCTCTCTTCCTCTCTCCCTCCTCTGTTTCTCCCTTCTCTACGCTCTTTAGCAAATGTCATCCTGTGTGCCTTGCAGATTTATTCCGCTGCACAATACGGTTCACCAGCAGTTCAGCACAACTGTTAGCGCTGCTCCTTGTCGCAGATGCATTGTCACAAACAAAACAAGAAGATAACTGTAAAATGTTAACGTCTCGCCCAGCTCGGAGTTGTGGGTAAGTAACCAGAGTGTATCTTTCCAAGTGTATTTTTCCTTTCTATTCAAACAACTGACCGATTCCAAGCCCCGCCCATTTTCACCATCCAATAACAGTTTGCATTGTTATGACAGAAACTCCTTCAACAGCCTGTCTTCCTGCTATAGGCTACTATGCTGTTTCAGGGCGAAAGGGGGCTTGGGATCGGCATTTTATCGTACACGCACGTTATCGTACACGCACGTTATCATACACGCACATTATCGTACACGCACGTTATCGTACATGCATGTTATCGTATATGCATGCCTGTTATCGTACATTCATGTTATCATATATGCACGTTATCGTACATGCACGCTATCGTACACGTATGTTATCGTGCACGCACGTTATCGTACATTCATGTTATCATACGTGCACGTTATCGTATGTGCATCTATGATAGCATGCATGTGTGACGGAGATCATTCGTCCGCCTCGGGGAATCGAACCTTCCAACGCAGAGAGCGGACGCTCCTACAAGGCAGGTCAAAAACCCATGGGCCTGGCCTGCATCGCCAGAGGGCCTATGAGGTGTCGGAGAGTGAGGTTTAATTTACTGCACAGCTACCTGCTGGCTGGCCACCGTTACACATGTGTGATATGTATGATAACACGCATGTTATCCAACATGCTCGTGTGATGACACACGTGTTCATGCACATTTAATTGTACACATGCACTCTCACTGTGGCGCAGTGACCCCCCTGTGCCATGCTCCCGTCTCGGGGGCAAGGGATCACTCAGTACACGATTGAATAATGCAGGTGCATCACTTATGGATGGGCTTGGAGGCGTGCTACTGCGCATACAGCCCAGGCGGGGAAGCAACACAACATGCCCCCCTTCCCCACACACACACAGAGCTCAGCTCCGTTGCACACTGGGTAGGCAGGCCAGGCCAGAGGCTTACTTCTCATGGACCCCTGTGGGTGGACCAGGGGAGAGGTTTACTTCTCATGGACCCCTGTGGGTGGACCAGGGGAGAGGTTTATTTGATATGGACCCCTGTGGGATGGGGTGGACCAGGGGAGACGATTACTTCTCATGGACCCCTGTGGGGGGGGAAGGGGGCAGGCCAGAGGTTTACCTGACATGGACCTCTGTGAGTGGACCAGGCTACTGGGATTACCATGACCAAGCAACCCGGCAGGGGTTTTTCTTCTTCTTCTGGCCCCGAGCCCAACCCGGAATTCCTTCTCCCCATACAGCCTCCAACCGCCCGACCTCAACATGCGTACCTGATCTCTACCGAGCTACTGTGTCGACGGGAAACCAAAATAATCCACGTTACTGTTTACACTCCATCCATGCAAGAGTAGCCATTCACACCCACAGAGAAGCAAATCAATATTTAAGTGTACTGTAAGATGCCTATGTGTGTGTGTGTGTGTGTGTGTTTGACTGTGTGTGTGTGTGTGTGTGTGTATGTTTGTGTTTGTGCGCGCGCGTATGTGTGCACATGTGTGTGTATGCATGTGCCAATGTGTTCGTGTGTGTGTGTGTGTGTTCGTGTTTGTGCGCGCGCGTATGTGTGCACATGTGTGTGTATGCATGTGCCAATGTGTTCGTGTGTGTGTGTGTGTGTTCGTGTGTGCGTGTGTGTGCCTGTGTGTGTGTGTGTGTGTGTGTGTGCCTGGGTGCACTAATCGCAGTTCTGCTTCTGTGGGAGGGGAAACGGGCGATTAGAAGATTGATTTTGCTGAAGATTTACAAGGCTGAGGATAGCATGAGGTCCTAAGTGCTGGAGAACAAGCGTGTTCAATTTGTTGCGTGTCAAGTTGGCTGCTCTGGGGGGGAGGAGAAGTGAGCTGCAGTAAACACATGGAGAAGAGCGCTAGAATAATGCCTTTTAATAATAACCTCTCGTCCCTGTGCTTGAGATCAGCAAGGGGGCGCTGTGATGGTTGAAATACTAGTCGGCCAGTGCGTCTGTGTGTGTTTATGGGCTGGAGTGCAGGGCCAGGTGCTTAACCGTGCACGGGCTCATATGTTAAGTCGCTCGCCGACGACGTGCTTCGTTTGCCTGCGAGCCTGATTGGCGCGGCCATGCCCGCCTGTCACCATGACAGTCTTCCACCCAGCTCCACCCTACACACACACACACACACACACACGTCTAACACACGATAATATCAACTTTTTTTTTCATCACTGTCCGGGCGCTAAAGCGATGATGAAAATTGACGGGTGGTAAAAAGCGCTCGTTTGTGCCACAGCAAACGGCTGCGGTCAAACTGAATTAGTCTCAGGAGCGTGGCGTGTGTTCGGCGTTGACGCATTCATAATTTGGTGGGTGAAAGCATGCGATGGGGGAGACAGCATGTTGGGAGGTGAGGATGCTTTAACATCTGCGTGCCACAGAACCCCATCTGACAGAACCAGGCTGATTAGGGTGGTGATTAAGACTGAGATTATAATAATCTGCAATTATGAGTATTTCACCGCAATTATTTAAATGAATTTAATTTCAACAGAACACATCTATATACTGTACATATTATATACACACACTCACAACATATTAATAACTGTGAATAATACGTTACACCATGCAGTCTTTGTTTGCATGTATAACACATGCACTGAGCTCAATGGCCGCTGAAGTCAAGAGCAAATAGATGTTTCAAACTACAGCATACGTATTTGTATCAATCCGTCTTGCTAAACGGACGCTGCTTTGAAAAAGTGTAAAAAGATGACCAACTTAAGTGCTAACGACTAAGGGACCATGAACCAATTACTTCAGAGTAAGTGACGGGCTGTTTCTCAATTCCAAGAACGCTAGGTACATACTTGTGTTCTTGCCAAGTGTCCTGAGAATGGTCTTGCGAGGACAGATCTAGATTGAGATGCATATTTGCGTTCTAGGCTTTATTGTTCTAGGTTATAGCGCAACACCTATGGATGACAACACTGAACGCTTGATAGCCGTCAGGGTATCATGGCTGTCCCGGTCTGCAATAAGCGGGACCTCACATCTACGGAGTCGTTGTGGCACATTTTAAACTAGACTCCTTCTTGATAAATTGACCACAGATTTTAAGTTAAAACATATATATTCTCGCTTCAAAAACCCTTATAAGAGCGTATAGCCATAACATCAATTGTGAAAGCTTTACTATGAAAATTGTAAAGGAAATGGAACCGGCCAGTCAGGCTAAAAAATAAAAAAATAAATCATAAAACGCCATCTGTGCATCCCCACCACAATAGCTCAGTAACCTAGGGATACTATAACACACTCACTGATAGCTGACAAATGTCTAACTTTACACTAAATATATAGCTCTAAAATCATACCTACAGTATATCACATTTATTCATCCACAGTACCAGCTCCTAGTAAATAGGGTGTCATGTGACCATTGTTATCTACTGTAATCATCGCTAGCCTTCATGGCTAGAGATGATTAATAGATGTAGAACAAAATAAATGCTCTGAATGTTTAGATTAATTTACCCAGTGAACAATGTTCACTCACTTCTCCTAACTCTCTTCTTATTTAGTTGCATTACGTAATGACGTGATCTTCTTAGCAATGATATGTAAAGTGCTTAGACACAATGTGATCTTTCTTTGTGATGTAACCTGCCGTAACCCGAGTAATATTCCGATCTCTGGGGATGGCTAATGCCATTGTTCTATTGGAATGCATTTCCAGTGCTTGAGATGACAGCTTTGCAAGTGATTCAGCTACTATTGACACATCATTATGTATTATTTGCATGAAGTTTGCTAAGACACAAATATATGTAGAGCAGAGGAGCAGGACGAGGGTGAATGTGTTGCTTGGTATAAACAGATCTCTGTATTAATTGTGAAATGCATTGTTTACACGTGGGAGAACAATAAACACGGATTCACATCATGAGACGGCACGGTAACAAACGCAATAAAGTAGTGAAAAACAGATCAAATGTCAATAAGTAAGAAAGTAAGTAAGTAAAATGTATTTGTATAGCACCTTTCACAGACAGCAGTCACAAAGTGCTGCACAGTATGATGCATTGTCAACAGCATAAAAAAATAGAACAATTGCAGTAAAACATAGAAAGATTGCAGTACATATTAAAATACTACGTAGAAACTGAATTACCAGGTACCATTATAATGCAAATAATGTACAGGAAGCAATAATGATTACTTAAAGGCTAGTTTAAATAGATGTGTCTTAATTAAGGTATTTTTTTTGTATACATCCACAGACCTCAAGGTTCTCAAGGCTTCACCTCTTGTTTTAAAACTAGTCCTGGGGACAACAAGTAATTGAAATAAAAAACATCAGATATATAAAAATCTGTTCAAAAATCTGTTCAAATAAATACTGAAATATGTAACATTTGTTTATGACAGAGGACAGTACTTTACATTAGCATTAGCAAATATATTATGCATGAATGACAAGCTGGTTGCGCAAACTAATTATTAATATAATAATAATAATAATTAAAACGCAGTAATTGCTTGTCTGGGGTTTTGGTCTTAACCAGGGGGTTGACTGGTGAAATATCTTCAGGCCAGAGCCATGAGGTGGCGTGACAAGACTCACGTCTCTGGGTAAAGTAGTCTTCATTAGCACACCATTAGTGTTCCATTAGTTACAGGTTCGGCGCTTCATGTTGGATGGCGGTAAATGGCTCATCGTGGGCCATGGACCTCTACTGTACCTCAGCCCCGGTGGTTGTGCTGACCATAAGGGCCTCTATAACAGGATGAGAACACTTCAGATGTTTGTGGTGATGACCAGCAAACCTTCTCCAAGGAATCTTCTTCAAGTCCTAATGGACCTCAAGTCCTCAACACCATTATAGAGCTACAGAAGTGCCGCACAACATTTTGCCTATGATCTGACATCTCCTTCAAAGTATGCTATGAATGCCATACTTGTGTGTGACACACTCCCATTAACAATCACTTATCTTAATCTGGGATTATGCTCTCAAAAAACAAAAGTGTACATCTGATAGTTGCAGTTTCACGTACAGTACGAGGGATAAACCGTTCTAGATTAACATGGTTTTTCAAACCACTTTAATTCAAAAAGGTTTTCTCTGAAATGTTTAAATCCTAATCTAATGTATTATTATGCAAACCATGCAATATGTACTACTGTATGGTTTGAAAGATATATGAAATTACGGTCCTTTAGCTGGTATTTATTTTTTGCAATTCGGTTAAATAAAAGATAGAGGGGGGTGCTTGGTATCTGGGTGCTGAGAGAAACTTTCCTAATCAAACCCATTCATTTTCATCTGAGAGTCAAACAGCCAAGCCACTGGTGTTAACTGAAGTCCCCAATGCTTGAGTTATGACCAGCACTTTCTCTCATTATAGAGCATAACAGTGACCGCCCACTTTTTTGGGGGCTCTTGTGCCGGAAGAAGAAATCCAATTCATTTTATCCATTGACTTTTTGTAAAATCCTTATTTAGTTTGAAGCCTGGAACCAAGCCATCCAGCTACGAGAGTGATTGTGACCATACACCATTTGATTTGGAGCAAAAAACATTTAATAAAAACGGAAAAAATGCAAAGGTACAAGACTGTGTACATAACATATTGTAATAGTGAAGGAACTACACATCCCATAACCCATTGCGAATCACAGAAAATGCATATTCTTCATTGGTTCTTCTTAATTAGCAGTTAGCAGATTGCGTATATTACTGTATAGCATTATAATAGTATAATACAATAGTTTTCATATTATTTATACTTATAACATAAACTATTGTATTTTCATTGCTAGCAATGCTCACTATTCAATATGACTTTGTGGGGTTTGGTATGGTAACAAAGAGCACCGATCTCCGAGTTCCGAGTGGTATCACGAGGATAGTCAGTTCCACCAATCAGATGTCACTTTCACACTTTAGGATTGTGGGTACTGTAGAAGTTATCCGTGATATCGCAAATAAATCATGTTTATCTTAAAACAGGGTTGATATCATACGAACTTGTGGCTTCTACCTGAGCATATACTATTGATTCACAACCTCGGTTTGGCTTGGTTCACGCTTAGAACATTTTATAGGAGGATTTTCCAGAAAGTCACTGGAGAAAATGAATAGGACATTTAATTCCGGAACGTCATTGTTACGCTCTGTTACAGCTATAATGATGATTTATTTTAGAAGTCTTCTTTTACTCCTGCTATTCCACTCTGTTATGGTCTTTCGTGATCCATGAATTCAAAGCAGTGTGAAAACAGCAACACTAATTAGAAGAAGCCCATGTGGTTTTATTGTGTCCCGGAGCCCATATCCAAGAGGTACCAAATTCAAGATTTAACTGTGTCCCAGAAAACTAAACTATTCGAAATGAAGACATACTGTAGGGTTAACTTCAACCAGGAACATGACAGATTTATATCTTGGGCACATTCAGGACCACATCAAATGTCAAGATATACTTTAGACAACAAGTTTGGGAAACTGGAAACTACATCCACAAACAACAGGCTAAATGTTTCCTTTCTTTATTCTGGCTGCAAATAACAGCGTTGACGTATATTATAGCACCTCTAACACTATAACTAACTGTAAAGACATGTTGTTTTAAGCCTATTTATTATTTAAAGGCTATTTTACATTTTTATTTTATGCATTGTGAAAGTTGTTTATTGCTAATTTATATAGCCTATAAAGTATAGGTTAGCATTTTTATGTACTTACTGCAGGCAGACCTCAACTATCTCAGACATTTCTTCACTCTTGGGCCTTAGACTTAAACTTATATTATGTTCCTTGGCAGACAGGCTAATAATGCTTGGTCATAATGCAGCACATGCAGTACGACATGCTAACACAGTCGCCTCTTCTGCTAAGATTCTCAAGACTCTTCTCTTCAGTGTTGCTTATAGCATTTGACCTTCTGTTCAACTCTCACTGACACAGTAACTCAGACTGATGGTTGATGTAGTCTGGGGTGCAACCTGCCCCGAAATGTAATTTTGTAAATAATAATGTATTTTTTTATGAAGAAGATACGGCGACCACAGATCACTGCTGTGCGAATGTTCGCTAATGTTATGTTGGCGCCAGACAGACGGACAGCCAACTCAGAAATATGTAATGGACCCACTTGACATCAAATGAATGTGGTCTACATTGAATTCAATCTCGGTTGGAACCCATCAGCTAAGTCGTCTGTTAATAATCAGTCTACCTAAATAGATATTTTGTGCATTTGTGTTATCTCACATAGGTACAGACTACAATACACATGCATTTAACACATTTATGCTTTCAGCTGTCATGTCAAAAATGCATCTGTAAGCAGAGGAAACACCCTCATGTAGGCTTTGTTTACAAACGGCTTTCACAGGCCGCTTGGCGGGTGCTAATTTCCCACCCTGACTGCAACACTGTAAAACTGTAACGCTGCTTCAATATAAATGCCTACATAATTTTCACTTGCAAGGAAACAAATGCATCATCAAAGTGTGATAGCAGAAAGTTTATGCACGGTACATTAGTGCCTGGGCATGTACCCCTGTAGACTAGGCCTCACATTTATACCCTGTCTGAGGAACACTGTAAAATCTTATTGCGGAATTTGTGATCTCTTAAAGCCTTAGTAAGATAATCTCTTAATACTATAGCAAGACTGATACATTCATTTATCAGAGTGTAAAACATGTTTAATAAGAGTTTGCCCTTCCGTGTGTATGACTTTCCTTTAAGTCATACATTAGAATTACAAGCAGTAACACAACACAGCTGGTTTAGAGATGCATTCTGCTCCGCCATCTACTACAGTATTCTGCATTGAAAATGGGATATGGTTTTGTTTTTCATAAGCTTTTAATATTTCCCTGCATATAATTACCCAAATGCCTACAGAGATATAGAGATAGGAACAATAATTTAGTGCTTGAATTGTTTATAAATAATCATATGTTCTCTAACCACTGTACTATCAGCTGTTGTTTTGTATTTTGTGTTGTTAAACACTTATCATGGTCCTTTCTACTTTTAAAAAGCTAACGTGGTAGTATATGACCTACAGCCTCAGAACGGTAGCCTGTGTGTGTAGGGGAAGTCTCACGTTACACATGGCTTGCCCCTACACCAGGTATAAACAGCGGTTTTCTGCTGCCTCCGACTTAACCCAAACAAACGTTGGGTTTGCTGGTTTTGCACCTCGCTGATAGAGAACTCCTACTTTGTCACAGACTGTCCTCGTGTCTGAAGGCTGGGTTCATGAGTGCAGACTTTATACAGGAGGCCCTGTCAATACATGTTTTTATGTCTTTATGCCAATTAAGAGTTAGTCTGCTTAGCAAGCATACTTCACAGTGCACTTTATAGGCTGGTTCTTTGTTCCCATACATTTCGCAGGTCCGTGGGTACAAATGAACAGGCACCAGCCGTTGGTAGCCAGCATTCATTATCAGTCCTCAAAGTAATACGTACAGTACAATGATGAAGGTGGTAGATTGTGTGAATGGACCCTGGATCACACCATTGGGTTCATATAGGGTTCCTGTCCTGCCTAAATACAGACCTCTGGAACAACCTCAGCATAGCTTTGATAAGCAGATTAGCATTTTGCTCAAAATCTAAAGGCAAAGTGCAAAAAGAAGGATAGTGAATGCCTCCTCACGGGCCTCTATCTGCCCCCAGCCCGTATTAGCCAGTTGTAGCCTTTGGGAGTGTATGTATTTACGACACCCCGACGTTACGCTTTACAGCACTTTAGTACAGTTTAGTAAAGTGCTGTACTTCGTCTGGGAAGCGCACCATGCAGAGCACCCTCGAGTGATTCTTTTGGGACATGTCTGTATTTCTTGTGGGAAAGAAAATGTAACATGTTGTCCCCTTACCTTTAGGGTTGTTCAACCTAAAACAGCCTACTGTGCCATCGCTTCTATCTGTCTACATGCTACCTAAATCAAGGCGGTGCAAGATATGCTTGGTGACACAGGCTTTTGATCTTGAGCTATTGAATATGCTTTTAATTAATTAGTCATATTTTCCAGCTGATATTTTGGCCAATCATCTGCTGGACAAAGTGACACGTGATCGCCTACGTACAGTCAGAACACCAGTACTAAACTGGTAGGAAGCCTATGCTGTCTCAACACAGATGGATCACGTTGCCTATAAATGCCCCAGAATACACTATTTATGAAGCTCTGTGCCACGAACATGACCGTTCAAAACAAAAACACAGAAATGCCGATAATACCGCAGACCACGATATTGGGCCAACCTAAATCACCACATTTTTTTCATCTTCATTTCTGCACCTTCATAATTTTTTCAACATGCACAGAAAAGGGTTAGCGAAAAAATGTTACTTAGTGAATTAGACAAAACGTGTATTAGCTTACAAATAGCTGCCACTACCTTTGAGTGGGCGTGTCAACAACACATTATTGCTGTGGAGGCTGACGTAGGCAGCGCACAGACTCACATCTAGTCAATTTAAAGCCAATTTACCACAAAATCATTTTCTGCAGAAATGCCATTGTGGCATCAGATTGATCGTAGGAATTACAGTAATGCAATAAACTCAAAACACCCATTATCGCCCCCAGAGAGAAATAATGGGCAATAGTATGATGAAATCCGTGTACCTCCCTATTGACTTGCATAGAATGCATGGTCATTCTGGTCTGCATAGAGGGTGAAAAGCCCCCCACCCCCACCTTCCAAAAGTTGAATGCGAAAAGCTCGTCCATTGTATCCTCTCCGTTAAAGTATATTCCCTCTGGCACAGCCCTGCTGCAACACACAGACATGGGGGGGAGTGCATAGATCGTGCCCAATACATGGATGAACGTCTGTGACGTCACCCTCAGGCTTTCTAAAGAACGCGTTGGAAGCTCAAGCTGTGCTGGCTCTGGCCGTCGCCATCTTTGCAGTACCTTACTCCACCTGTAACGCCCCCCCTATCCATTATAATGGAATACATGTATGGCTACATATATTTTACAGTGGACATGAGTAGTGTAGAGACTATAGAGACCAAACGTTTTTTTTTTCCTTTCTTTTTAACAAGGCTGTGAACATGTTTACTTCTGCTGTAAAGTTGGACATTTGGGGACGGACTCCCCTTTTTTGCAGCCAGCTTCAAGCGGCCATTGTCCCAGGCTGGGGGCAGAGCTAGATGGGCTGAGCTGTCCCCCCGAAATTGCCACCACTGGTAATGTGACATATGGATGGCGAGGGAAAGAGAGGGCCTCTACTACATACACGGCACTCACATCCAAGTGAGCACAACCTCCACTATTAAACTTCCATTTGAAGGCTGAGGAAATACCATTTATGGTGTGTTAGTGGTAAAAGCACTCATATACTCATATACGCGTGCGTGTGTGTACGTGTAGGTGTGTTTAGGTGTATGTACACATGTGTATGTTGTACTCAGTGTTGGGTAGTAACTTGTTACTGTAATGTTATTACTTTTTTCAGTAATTAGTAGTGTAACTAATTACTCATTCCAAAACAGTAATACTATTACAATTACTAATCCAAGAACAAGATTTCTTGTCCTAGCAAACATAGGGTAGGCTAATTAAACCAACATGTCCAATCATCTGGTTTGAGAGGCTGCAATGGTTTCACTTTGGCTGATTGTGACTCCTAAGGTTAATTATTCTTCCAATAAAGAGGATTACATTATAAAATGAGCTGGCTACACAGGTTGTCATTTTTAAGAAGGTAGGTTAGTGATTGTAAATGTAATGTATACAGTATAGTAACGTATTACTATTCTTTAGTTGAATTACTATTATAGAACCTTGCCCAACACTGGTTGTACTGTACAGTGCAGTCCCTTTACGAAGGGATCTTTTGTGATTGCAGACAGAAGACACACTGCTGTGGACATACAGTACTCATTCATCTCACATCCCCTGTCTCACAGCATCCATCTTCAGCAAATCAGCACGTCACAGTCTGAGCCTGGGGATCACTGCACTGAAGATGAAACGCAATGCAATGCTAACTGAACAGCCTCATTGCTGAGGATATAAGGGTGTGGTGCACATTAAATCGTTTCATTTTTGTCTATGCTAGCTACTGTGGTCACTGGTTATATACCTGTATCGTAGCTTCAGCCTTTTCTCTTCATCAGCACTATGTCACATAAGAGACTCATGCTGAACTGAAACTATACTATACTGATACTGTGTATCAGACGTTATCAGATGTAAGCTTTCAGCACCCTCAGGAACTGAGGGGCAGTAGACTTCCATTGGCTGATAGGATAGCATTGTTCCTAAGGCTCTATGCGTATTTACGACACAATGCTAACAATGCTTTCATGAATAATTTAAGTCTTTTCGTTTCAGATTTACAAGACCGACATATACAGCATAATGTCAAGTAGGTGGGTATTAATGCAGCTAGCCAAAGCAATGTCTAACACCATGGCTATTCAGCTCCGGTCCTGGAGGGCTGCACCCTGCATGTTTTAGATCTCTCCCTGCTCCGACACATCTAGCCCTGCCATACACCATACACAAGGAAAGGCTGGCTCTGCAAGATTACCTATACTAACTAGTAATAATGGAATTGGTCCTTCAGCAGTATTCCTGTGCTGGATAGTACAATGCAAGACAAGGTTACTATATTTATTTAAAGATATAAAGACATTGTGTATACTGTATACTGTAGGCAAGTAGGAATAACTGTACTGTTCGCCATTTAATTCTCGTGTCTACAACCCCAAATCTATCTCCAGTGGTAACAGATATTCTCAGATTACTCCAGTTTGCCAGACTGAACTGTTGTGGCATTGAGCACCTGTTGTGAATATGTGGTTCAAGTGTGCTTTAATACGGAAGCCTAATAAGGCTGGCAGATTTTTAAAAATGTTATCTCAAGATCACAGTTAATTAGTTAGTTATCTCAAGATAAAGTATTTCCCTGGCAAATTAAGACTAGCCTGGCCACAACTACATTTTTTGAGTGATCCACAATTATCCTTTGATCAAGAAAACAAACGTTTTCTCCTGATAAATTATCTTGTTATCTTGAAAAAACAAAGTTATCTAGAGATAACTACATAATTAACTTGTGATTTAAAGATAACTGCATAAAAGATATTTGCAGTGTTTCAAAACTGTTTCACCTATATCGAATGAAAGTCAGTTAATGTGTAATTAATCTAGTTAATTAAGAATCAATCCTCTTTTACAATCATTTGAATTTTACAGTACTTCATTAAGCTCATTTAAGATAATATACCGCTTTTGTTGTGCTAATTATGAGAAAATGGAATGAGCTTGCCTCCTTGAGGGTGAAGTAAAATCCATACTGTGCGCGATAAGCTGGCTTTCTTCTATCTTCCATCTAAGGAAAAGAGACATACTTTACATACTGTAAAACCATCTGCAATAAAATTGCCTTTACACAGCAAAATAAACGTCTTTAACGCTCCCATGAGACACACCAGAAGGTTTATGTGTGTGTGTGTGTGTGTGTGTGTGTGTATATGTGTGTGTGTGTGTTTTGTAGCTAGTGTATTATCTTAATTGAGTAAACAAACCAGACGACTTCACAGGAACATCGCAGCTCAACAGAAGTCACTGCAATCTACATCTGATTGGCTCAAACTAGATGTCGTGGCACATTTGGCACTGTGTCAACGTGAAGCTAATCCTAGCATGTACAGCTTCTATACTGTACATTTGTTAGGCAAAGAACAACCTCTTCACGCGCACGCACACACACACACACAGACACAGCTCAACAAACGTGTTGGAAAAGAAAAATACAGCATGTGCAAAGGACTGTTCAGAAGCAATCAAGAAAGTCTTGCACGCGCTCAGTCCGGTCACATCATTTACATGCAAAGGAGGTTTCAGAGAGTAGCTCTTTACATGTATATTGTCCTTGGTCACAGAACACTGGAAGTCACCGTGTCTCATATGCTTTATGCTAATGGTCAGCATGAAAAGAAGTATCAATGTATGCGTGACAACCTGCTTACCCCTGCACAGCTCTCTTCATTTTATAGGCTAATTGAAATTCTTCGATCACCTTGCATCCGTCTGTAATGTGCCTTTGTACTGTCTGTAATAAGCGTTGTATTGCTGGATTCTATATATAATGTGCCATTAGACTGCTGCATGTACTTTTGCAAATTCATTTGTCCAGGTCTATGTCTTGGGGAAACGAGAACTAGAGACTGGAAAAAGTGATTATGTGTGAATGCCTTGTGAGGATGCGTGCTCCAACGAGAAAAGTAACAATTGGATAAGCAACTGGCTCTCTTCTAACCATGAGCACTACATTTATTTTCTTATAAGGTAAAAGAGTCATCAAATACATAAAGAGAGACGCTGGTTTTCTTGTCTCAGTTCCACCTCATTGAACCTCATGTCAAAACAAACGAGTTTTTATACACTATGCATACAGTATACAACTATATATTCAGTTCAAGTAGATTTGGCGTCTGTTTACAATGCATTGCCCCATCAATGCTGAATATTTCATTTGGATTATATAACCTTGTCTGCTTGAAAGTAAGTCTGTGTGAGCAAACGTTTGAGAGCATGTATGTGTGTGTGTCTTGCTAACATTACACAAAACAGGTGTTTTCTCCAGATATACAGTACAGTGTAGATGCTGATTCCACAAATTAGAATATCCTGCATTGCCAAAGACTTGTGTTGGACTCATATTTCTGCCACAGATTCACAAGACCCCTTCAACTGTCTGTAATTTTACCCAAATATTAGAATTCATTCAGGAAGGAAATTAATTACCACCCGACCATTTGCTCACGTCCAATTGTCGCTGTGTGGAAAGTACAAATTAATTTCTGCAACAGATTGTCATGGTGGTGTCTTCAAGGCATTGACTGGCT
>JAODLL010054386.1:18488-43447 GCA_026546735.1 Forbesichthys agassizii
CCTGTTGAAAACGTTATATGCTTCAGCACTGACTGGCTCCTGTTGAAAACGTTATATGCTTCAGCACTGACTGGCTCCTGTTGAAAACGTTATATGCTTCAGCACTGACTGGCTCTTGTTGAAAACCTTATATGCTTCAGCACTGACTGGCTCTTGTTGAAAACGTTATATGCTTCAGCACTGACTGGCTCTTGTTGAAAACCTTATATGCTTCAGCACTGACTTGGTTTTTGCTGTGGATTTTAATTAGGAGCTTGCTGATTATGAATCATCAGTCCTTGATGGAAGAGTACGCAGGCTCAAGGCGTAGGCTCCTCAGTTCACCGTTGGCCGCTGGACAGCCTGCTTCAGCTGTCCAGCTGTCAGCATCTCACATTATACAGTAAAGAGTAAATAGTTTGATTCCATCTTCTAGATACAAAAGGTCAGTTTTCTGCCCTGAGCAACAGAGAAACAGAGCTGATAGCTATAGCAACATAGCCTGACTCTGCCCGACTATGCTCTCAGCTCAATGTGTTTCGCTGAGATTACGGTCTGTAAACCCTGATCACGTTAGTGTATGCACAGCCACCCTGCTGGCGGCCCAACCAGCGTGGGGTAGCGAGAGGACGTTGACGTCAAGAGAGTTGAGGCGATCAATTCAATTGTAGCAACGCCGATTGGTTCAGCGCTGTCCAACAGAAGGAAAGGACTGTGAACATTTCCCAACGGCGCGTGGCCAGACCTACTCACAAAGTGAATATGTTCTGGGTACACCAGGCTAATAGCAACATGCCAATATAGACCTTGACATGGTGAGGCAGAGATGTATAAGTTATGGTACTGTAAGCTGTATTTGGGCTTCTAGAAACATCTTACTGCAATCCTTAAGCTCCGTCCACATATACTGTACACGATCTTCCATTGGATCCATGGGGATTTAGGCCAGGCTGGGCTCTCAGCATGGATCATATCTCTACTTTGGATTTATGGGGTCACTAACACACACTAAGACATACAGCTGCATAGACGTACTGTTGACAGTAAATCATTGAGATGGAGACCCACTGCTGTCAATTTGCAATGTTGGACTGTGTGTGTGTGAGTGCTTGCGTGCATGCGTGTGCGTGCGTGCGTGTGTGCGTGCGTGTCAGCCACAAAAAGAAAGAATGAAAAACACATCTTTCTCAAATCCAGCACAGAAAGTTTCTGTAATAGAATCCTAAAGTGGTAGTGTGGACTTATTGCTTATAATAAAGGGGCATTCTGAGATTAATAATAATAATAATAATAATAATAATAATAATAATAATAATAAAGATACTGTTTTGGATGTGACTAATGTAATTATGTTTCAAACATGGCAAGTCAGTTTGCAAGTAGAAAATGTAGGTGCCTTTTGTGCTGTGAGGGGCAGTGTAGAACAAAATGTTGGATTGTCCCTTTAAAAAGTAGTTGCTGAACCCGGATATACTGTAACGTAGGTCACCTGGGGCCGGTTTGACAGACTGCAGATAGAACATCGTGACAGCTTTTATCTCATTCACCACACAACAGCCAACTAGAGGATCTGAGCCTTTAAACTGTGTAAACGTTCTTCACTGCCTTTGAATTTTATTAGCGCCGTTTTCAATTTTGATCGTGAGACGAGATGGATAGAGTTTTTGGGATGTATGGAGGTATATACCTTGTTTTATGGCTTTTATTGTCCTCTTGTGCCTGTTCTGTTCTGCTTTATTTTGTATCTGTGTTATAGGTTACAGTGTTTTTTCCATAATACACAAGTGAATTTCTCCGTTTATGAAATAATAAAATTGCCTTGCAAACTGAGGGAATGCTCAAGACAACTCACAAATGTAAACTGTAAATGTTGTGTTATATCTCTCAACTTCTCTACTGTAATTACAAAAAATACACATTATTACTCAGGTGATTTTAGATTTTAAAAATGTTATTTTATTGTTATATGCTCGGCAGCTATCTTGGTAACACCTAAGAAGACTTTAGCTAAATGAATGGGAAGAGAGCGATAACTGCACTTTAAATAGTCAGCTTTGACAAGCTCTAGCAAGTATTCAGTACACCCAAGAAGACATGGGAGGGCCAGAGATGGTGGAGGAGTGGTTCAGAGGACCAGCAGAGGAAAAAGTCATTGTTATTTTACCAGGAAGTCCCATTGAGATGAAGCAATATATTTTATTTTAGTTGTTTTATAAGAGAGCCCTGGCCAATGCAGCAGTCAAACAGAAACACATGTTAAAATACATATACAAAATGAAACAGTGTTTATAGAAATATCCACACAAAAACAGAATCAATCTCAATCCAAGAATCTATCTCAAGAAACACAAGCGTTTTCCTCCTTCACCACATTGCCCTTATATTCATCAATGGATAGAAATGTATGTAATTTAGTTTCAGCTCTGCTAGTTATTCCACGCCTAATATGCATAGTAGGACAAATCCAGGAAAACCACGACTCATGTTTGTATACCAGTACACATACAACACAACAGAAAGATGCCATGTGTTGTCGCAGCTACGTACGACCTGATCTTATCGTAGGACACAGTGAAGGACCACTGGACATTAAAGGTATACTCAGCTATTAGAAGCAAATTAATGTATCCCATGTCCCGCCTCTTTTCCCCTGTCCTCCAATAACAGTTGGGCTTTTATTTTTTTCATCCAACAGAAGCGCCGTCAATCGTCTGTTTTCCTGTAATAGCTTTCTTTGCTGTTTTGTCCCACCTAGTTACAGTAACTAGGTTGGACATGTGAAAGGGGCATAGTTTAGGATTGGCTAATTGTAAGATAATACATTTTTTGTCAAACTCACCAAACATCTCCTCATATTTCCCTAGTTTACCGTTCTCTGTGTGCGTGTTGAAAAAAATATTCTGACACTTCCACACAGCCCTGGCTCTGTAAATAGGATTATAAACACAGTGGCGAACACCACCACTACTACTACTACGCCGTAGTACTGCGCTTTGCTACACAATGCGTTTCTGTGTGTAAGGCGACCCCATGGAGGGATATTGTTATGATTTGAGCTCAAAGTTAGCAAGCGTTCTCGAGAATGACTGACCCTGCCTTTAAGCAGCATCCACCGACGACGTATCACGCCTTCAACAAACATCTGTGACCCACACCTGCTGCCAAGTTGCATTTCTGCCATACGTTTATAGAAGCCACAAAACGATAATGGGCCTTCGGTGGCCTGTGTCCTCGTGTCCATAGCGACGTGATGATTTGGCAATGTCACCGAAGCGCCTGACTGCACTCGCAAATCACAACTACACTCTTTTATGCCTGTGACTGTTATGGCCTCTGTTTTGCTAATCCACTGAGCTTTCCAGAGGGTAACATAATACGCTACGGTTTGTATCAGTGTGTGTTAAACGTGGAGTCAGCGATGCTGGAGAAGGACTGTTGACATTTAAAAAAAGAAAAACTCTCCCTTCAATGCCGTGGACGCATGTTGCCAAGGCTGGGAAAGTGTTGTGTGTTGTGGTCTGCACCACTTTGTTTGTGTTCCTATTTACAGAGACAGGGTGGTTTGGGTACACCAGGGCCATATAGAGAGAGAGTCGTGTCAATTAACCTATTTTTCACAGCAACGGAGCCTGAAAATAGTTTCCGGAATTTAACTAAAACTACCCTATAAATTATATTTTAAATGTGAATCGGTGTATTTATTGACTACTAATTACCAAAAAATAAAGTTATATATATATATATATATATATATTTATATTTAAATTTCCCACCAAGCCCTTCCTGGAACTATTGTGCCATAGGTTTTGCCTCTCCATGAACCATGTGACAGTTGAAAATGTCAAACTTCTGTTGGCGTAACTGTTCTTTCCATGGCTCTGCGGCAAGCTATAGCAAGCCCTCAAGCTCAAAATCACCGACTCCACCTTTAAACACTATTTGGAATGCATTACTTCAGCAACAGGTCGGTCACTTTTAGTCATCGGCAGTAAATTGATTAAATTGGATCAGCCCCATAGATCAGTTACAACTGTCCAATTGTTACAGATACCGATCTAGCTATTTAAGTCATTATTGGACCGATTTTCCAATCTCAGTATTATATTGGTGCCATCCCTAATATATAGTCAGTAAGCATATAAAGTCAATAAGCATATGTCTAAATCACCAGTGATGTTTGGGGTAGGCATGAATCATGAATCAAAAACACTACAAAAACAAACATAGACCACAGCCACCCTGTAATAGACTCCTCAACATCTGAACAGAATAAAAATCAGGTCCGTGAGGACATTTAACTTGTATTAAAGAGCAGGTATGGGGTTAGACATGCTGCAGTACTGCCTCACAGTGGATCATTGCGCTTCCATAACTGTGATCCACCAAACCGATATCAACGAAAAGAACACCCCCCTGGTGGACCTCCCTGGTGGACATTACCGTCGTCGCTGTGCAGGGGTGAATGTTGGAGCATGGAATCTTTGTCAACAAGTATTAATAGTTATTACTGTGGCCCCAACACCTAAATCATACCAATGTCAACAGATGCTGTTTAGTGAACTTGCCTCTTGTTGACAAAAGAGGAGGTTTTGCCTGTGCTTGGCTCGGTGGTTCAAGGCCTTAAGCCTTGTCTTTCTAGGGGATTTCCCAGCAGAAGACCCATGAAAATCATAGCAGATGCCACAAACATCCTCCAGACTTTAACCAGCCCAGGATAAAATGTAACACAGTGTCAATTCAACTCTCAGGAAACATTGTTACTGTATATTGTTGCTTTTACCCATAATTTACTTATTTTTATCATCCATATTCCTCTAATGCTGCTATTTGCTCATGATTTAATGCACTGTTTTTGTTATAAACCGCCACAAGGTCTAAGCAACATTTTCCTGGAAAGACAATACATTTCATCTAATTTCAGTGCCTCTTATCTAATACACAACCATGCACGATTGCGTGCACACACACACACACACACGCATATGATTTGATTTGTGCACATTGGCTGGGTGCCGTTTCGCCAGGCCTCTAGAGGAAAGTCCTTGCGCCCCCTGTGCGATTGACAGGCAGACACTGGAGCACAGAGTGTTCTGGACATTTTGAGGTAAGGACACACATAACGTAGGAAACAAAGGCACCAGAAATAGCACGAGGATGCAGGAAGCAAACATCAGATCCAAACAAGTCAGATATACTCTGCGTCAAATCTATGTACGACCGGCCTTCGTTAGAGCGTTAGACAAAGGCCTCTTCTCCAATCCTAGTTAAGCAGTGAGTGGCCCTAGGGGAACTGACATTAAAGCTATCAGTCTTTGAGAATACATCAGCAAGCCAATTCCCTCTTTCCCATCAAAGCCAACCTGTGCCTGCATCTAGCATGCCTACTAAATGCTTAATGGCACAGTTGAGATATTATGTCCTTATATTATGTTCCCAGCTCAGCACTTATGTCAATATTGAAATAGACCAGTCCAAAAGGTTTTAATGGCTCCTCTTTGAGTGTTTTGTTTTTTCTCCTCCTTTTGTATTTTGTTTAATGGCAAAGTCATGAACCTTCACCGTAATTCAGGTACATAAATTGTGTGTGTGTTGAAATGTTTAAGTGGGGCAAAGGGGAGTGTATTTAATAGGAAATAGTCACATGAATATCAAAGGTAGCAGCCCGGGTTTGGGGAGAAATACATAACCAAATAACAATGTTAGTTTCTCTGCATATTGTTTGTTTTGACATAAATAATAAGATTATTTTATGAAAAAACAAGTTGGAGTTACAATGCCATGTCTGGGTGTGTACGTGTGAGATCGTCCGTCCTCCTCGGGGAATTGAACCCCGATCTCCCACGCAGAGAGCGGACGCTCCTACAAGGCAGGCCAAAAACCCACGGGCTCTGGCGTGCGTCGCCAGAGCGTCCTAAGAGGTGTCGGAGAGTGAGGATTAACACCGCATAGCTACCTGCTGGCCACCGTTACACACTTGCTATAAACAATGAACCTGCCCTGTTCGACTCCAGTTCATTCAGTCAACACAAGAGAACACTGCCTACGTATATTTGTTATCAGATGAAGTCTCACGACCTATGGACGCTAGCTGCCGGTCCCCTTGAGCCCATCGCCCGGTCTGCGGCCTGTGCGCAACATTCTTGTCAAGGTTTGATGCTGTGGCATCAAGCCTTGATACGAATCAAAGGAAACAGACGTCAAGGACAAGCTTTTTTGCGTAACACCCTCCGCAGGGAATTCAGAATGCAGATAAAATAGTGAGTGGCCTTCGTCGATAATTAACTATGGTTAATTGTGTTAATTATTATGGTTTAATTAGATGGAGAAGAAGACCCTAGGGTTAACACCTGCTAGAAGAGATGTTACACAGTCATTATTTGACATTGAGGACTGTATTTCTATTTAAGCAAAAACTGCATCAGATAATGAAAAGCTCCTTTCAGCCTCCTTGATGATGCAACAAGATATAACTTTCCTTCATTTTCAGTGTCATTGTATTCTTGTTTCAAAGTGCGATACTATTTAAACATTTATTTCAATCAAGAATGTTGAGACTTGACCTTCATAGCAAACAGAGGAAATTGACAGTTATGTTAAGCATGGGTTAATAATTCACAACGTTACATTGCTGATACTATGCTGGTTGAGCACATTTGATAAATTGACATTGACTTGATTTGAAAAGAAAAGAAAATGCACAGAAATGTAAACAATTTATCTTCAAAGGTGTCTGAAGATTTCAAGGCTCTCATAATCCTGTCCACCTCAATCTGTCAACGCCTTGTCATCACAATGATTACAGCCCCGTCGCAGAGATACACGGCACAAGGTACCTTTGTAAAGCAATGAGGCCTAGATGCGCTGTCCTGACAGAACGGCAGGTCAACAGAATAACCTTTACTCGTTAATTATATGTTTCAATCTGAGCAGAATAACAGACCAGGATGGAGGATATTCTATTACTACTGAGAGTGAGGTGCCTTTGAAGTTGACATATTAAGCCAGGCATATTAATAACATAGCTAATATGAAATGCACACAACAGCACGATACCTGCATGTGCATAAAGTATGTCCCATTTATTGCTGCAAGGAACATGAAAGATGAAGGGGTGTGGGAATACATTTACTGTAGAGGAAATAGAGTTTTTAAATATTAGCTAAGGTTTTTGTAAAGTTGTTTACATGCAAACGTATTAAAGGATGTTATTTAGACTCTCTTCTTCCTGGCTGCCTAACCAACTGGGAGCTAAAAAGATATAAAGACTCAGCCATGGAAATATGTTTATATAGTTTGTTTTTTATTAGACTCATACCTCTTGAACTTCCTAAAGTTGTGGAATATATGGAAAGAAAAGCCAAACATACTGTATCCCAGCTGACCGCCTGTCGTGCTCTCTCCGTTAGAATGTGGATTTATTTTATATATTTTTATGTTATACTATGTTGTTATCACCATTTCATGTTTTGAAACAAACATTCTTCTAATTAGGTCAAAGATCATATTCACATAAGTCACGCACCTGACCTACTATGCTAATGTGCAGCATGGTGGCCCAGTGGATAGCACTGTAGCCTCACAGCAAGAAGGTCCTGGTTCGAACCCACGGTCGTCCCGGCCTTTCTGTGTGGAGTGCATGTTCTCCCGGGCGCTCTCAAAAAACATGTTAGTTTAACTCTCCAGTCAGTGTCATGTGACCAGTGACATATGCTCCAATCAGGAGTTGGTCCCTGACTGCTGCACAGTGGCTGCCCACTGCTCCCTTGAGGGATGGGTTAAATGCAGAGAGAAAATATGATGGCCTTCAGTAAGCATCCCGTGGGCATCCAATGGGCATCCCGTGGGCATCCAGTGGGCCTTCAGTGGGCATCCAGTGGGCATCCAGTGTGCATCCAGTTGGCATCCAGTGGGCATCCAGTGAGCATCCAGTGGGCATCCAGTGGGCAGCGCCCGGGCATCCAGTGTGCATCCAGTGTGCATCCAGTGTGCATCCAGTGGGCCTTCAGTGGGTCTTCAGTGGGCATCCAGTGGGCATCCAGTAGGCATCCAGTGGGCAGCGCCCGGGGACCAACTCCAGGTAGATGCCAGTGTCACTGGTCAGATGGGACTGGCTGGAGAGAGTTAACCTGACATGTTTATAGGCAGTGGGGAAAATCAGAGCATGTGAACTCAGAACACAGAAAGGCCGGGACTACTACTCGCTTCTCTTGTGCAGGCAGTAGTCAATAACTCTGCTTCCCAAATAAATAAATAAATAAATAAAAGCGCCATACAATTAAGATTTGTATTGTTTGACTAATACCTTAGGCAAAAACAAAAATAAGCTTTTTGTTAAAGCCTTGGGTCTTTGGCTTCGTCAAAGTCCTCAAAACCAACAACAAACAGATGAATCCGCCAATTACCACCAATAACACACATACTAAGATGAATGCCGTCTCTAGGTTAGGTAATTTAGAAAAAGCAGTAAGTTCTAAGAGTCCGCTGCATCATTCACGGAAAACAATTACTTTTCTCTGCGCTATAAGCAATTGCTATTCTAGTGTGAAAGCACCATTAAGTTAATTTCATAGTCTTCTCATCATTTCTCACACCAGTCCTACCTAGCCATGAAGGTTAAACTCCACATTGCAGGTAAGTGATGTTCCATGCTGTATAAGCAATATATTTACAATTCATTATTTGGCATTTGATATGACATTGTTTTTTGAAGCTGCCAATGGTGTGATTTTGGAAACGTACAGTACTGTACCACATTCACGCTACACAGTGGTATCTGCTAATTCCACGTAAAAATATATTTAGAAAAACTATCAATGCAGAAATTCTGTCAATTCCTAAAGGTTCACAAACTGTCCAGGATCACTATAAATGGCCAAGGGAATAACAGGATTATTCTGGTGTTGTTTCTGTGCTTATGCAACAAATACTATATATGTCAAGGGTATTTCTGAACCGTAGTGTGGTGCAATGTAATGCCATTCACTAATTGTATATTCCCTAATCAGTACAGAAAAAAATCCTATAATTTGCTCAAAACATCTGCTTTCACGCTTTAGTTGTGACTGATTGTCAAACGTTGTTTAGACAGGCAACATCTTGATCAGAAAACCATGCTCAGGAAAGATCATATTCCGTTCTCTGATAACATGCACCATCTGCTAACTTGATGGCGTCCCTTCCCATCCCATCCCCACTCTAGCTCAACAAGGTCTTTCATTCAGGAGACAGCTTACGACAGCCCACTCAGTCGTGCAGTTCCCCTCAGCGGCCTGCAGGTGAATGCAGAGCGCTTTATTGCAGTGGTCATTATAGTGAACAGTCAAATGGGTTTAGCATCATATAAAGGTAATGTAGCCAACACGTTTATTCAAAGTGCCTTACAATGAGCACACAGCAGCAGTCAGGCATCTTGATAAAGCATGCTTACAGGTAAGTAGTCCAACTCTGGGGTTTGAACCCACAACCTTCCCAATCAGGAGCCCAACAATCAAACCACTCCAGCATCCCTCATCCTAAACACTAGGCGAGAAGTTCAACCTTGATCTACAGGCTTTGTTTAACACGAGGGGAATGCAGATGTTTGTGGCATCAACACTCCCAGGGAGCTAATATTCATTAGCTATGCCGCAGCATCAGATAATGGGTGTCCTCTAAATAAAGAAAGGGCTTGCTAATTCACCCCTATTTAAATTGTTTTGTTTATTTCATTCCTGCAGGGTTTGGATGTGAAACTCTTGTGTGGTAGTAAGTACCAAAGTCCTTACAGGCATGTCTCGCCACTCAGCAGCCATCGTTGAAGTGCCCCTTGGCAGTTATTTAGGTAGACTGTATACAAAAAAAAATCGCATGTCTTAAAATACATTTTCAAAAGCTGTTTTCCCCACAGGAGTTCTACTACACATGCGCAACAGTAGACTTGCATCAGTGCAACCACAGATTTAATTAAATAGGTTTAATGCGTTGCAGTTACAAAGCAGACGATTGGCTCTTGTCCTCAAAAATTATCCCATAGAGCTCAATTCAGAGTTATACGTGGCATGTCTCCTTATATAATGTCTCTGGTATTACTTCACTGTATAGTACAGCTAATTTGGAAATCATTCAGAACATTTTAAAGAATAGATTAACGTCCAAATTAAACTCACAAATCAAGGTGATCACAAATACAGACTATTATATAAGCCGAGAATGTCCTGACTAGTATGTAGTTTGATGTTCAATAACATCAGTTGACTGTTCTTGCCCATGTGCTTAATGTAAACTATTGGATACAGGAAAACACATAAAAGGAATGAAATGACAATAGTCTAGGGAAGTCCATCAGTTGGAAATCACATTTAGCCAATATGTAATATGCAAAATAGCCCACTCCACATATTTTAATATCATCAAGAAAAATGTTATGAGGCAACAGAATATTATTCATTTAAAGCGGCTGAAAGCTTTTGCCAAGTGAATAGCTTCACTATTTCACTTCACTGGTTTTTAGTACGGATGCTGGCCTGGTAAAACCAGCCTAGCTACAATTTGTTTCACTTTTCATATCAGTCTGGGAACTGTCAACTGAAAAAGGCATATACCACACAATGAAATCCCTACGCCGAGTGAGCGAAATGCGTCTAGTGTTTTATATTCTCTATTCATCTCACATCTCCCTAAGCGCTCCACATGGACGTTTAGTGGTTTTTCTCATCTCTCATCTCCCTTAGCGCTCCACATAGATGTTTAGGGGTGTGCTTTCACAACCAATGAGGCTTCCTGTCAAAGCCAGTGCCCAGCAATCACTGGCACCACATTTCACACCAAATGCGAGCTGTCTTGGGCACCAGTTTAAAGCCAGATAAGGAGAGGTGTGTCATGGACGAGTGGGGAAAGGGATGTTGTTGCGAAGCAATGGGTCAACACCGACTGTGTCAGTGTTTCTAAATCAAAGGACATTTTGCAATGTGGATCCCCAAATTGAGCGGCATAGTTTTTAATCCACTCTTCACAAATGAATATACTCGTCAGATGTAATCCATCGCTCCGCCTCAATGCACTTTGCACTGGAGCAAGCGCCCAGCCACGCAACATGCTATAGTAGTTTGCCCTCTTTATTCCCTCCCATATTAAGCTAAACGCTCTCGCTCAGCAAACCAGGACAGCTCCCTTTAGGCGACGCCATAAAAATGCGCGTGCACGTACGTGCGCTCCCCCCATCATACAGTAGCTCCATGCATTCCCATCGTTACTCATAAAGGCCGCCTTGTGAGTCATCAAAGGGACATCAAAGGGACATGCACTCCCCAAGAACAGACCCAGAGAGAACACGACCTCGGTGGTCACCAGACCGTATCAGATCAGCGGGAAAGCCTCCAATCCAAGGCCTGTGACGCACCTTGACAGGCCAACACACATATGCTCCGCGTGACTCACTGTCAGTCAGTATGGAGAACACCGCTGAGGATTCAGGAACCCCTAGACCCACTTGACCAATAAAAGATGCGTGATATTATTCGAAAGTACGGTTTTATATAGTGAAATCTCAGTTTTTTGTTTGTTTTGTTTTTTCTAAAACTTAATAATGATAATAATCATAATGATATCATACACTGAATAGAATGTAAATACATTGTATTACTCAAACTCAAACCACTACAAATAAAAACAGTACATTACAAGGACACAGGTCCTTTACAGTAAATATTATATTATTTTTACCGTAATATTTACAGTATAGTTACAGACATATAGTGTACTGTATTACATAATATATTACGCACATATACAATATATATACCGCATATTTACACACTATATATATTTACGTAAACTAGACATATATTTACACATATGAATCTGGGGGGTGCAATAGCAAAGCCATGCAATGTCCAACATAATCCATGACACAGTGTGAGTCTTCAAGCGCTCAACTGACAACTACCCCACCCCATGTGTTGCTGTGGTAACGCTACAATCACAGCTCTCCTAATTATCTTAAGCAAGTGTTGTGCATGCAACAGTGTTGGTGACACGATTGCATGCCGCTGCCATGCGGGGTGCCGACATGCTAACTAGCAGAGGTCTGAAGCTTTTGGTGGGTCTTGAATGAAGCTAAGCTCATGGCACACGGACCCTGGCATTCCCTCTCACCTGGCACACTCAGATATGGCATCCTGGAAGGATAAAAAGGAGCTAACCACGTACAATGTCGTGCTGGTTAATGCAAATGAACACATTGTCACAAACGCTTGCCATCGCTCATGCGGTGAGCGGGTACACACACAAAAGAAGGCTTATTGCCAGTTTAGCTGGTACAAACGGGAGTGAGATAAGCTGAGCCCTGTGCTGTGTGCTGCTGTGTGCTCAAAGCAAGTGGTAAAACACAAAAGACCGTGATGGTACAACACAGATCACTCAAATGTTTTTGACCTCCACATTTCTCTGTCTGTCTCTATGGACTAGTCATTAGACAGTAGGCCATGTGTCAAACAGGCTTGAAGCATTATGTGGTATATAATACCAGGACTGGACGATATTAATTAATTGAACATTGTACCTCGTTTATAATTAATGAATGATTAGTTTGCCTTTGTTTTGGTTCTCCATTTGCTTCCATGCAGATGGGGCGGGGTCACAGAACAGAATAAATAGTTTTAGTTACTTTTGTATATATTATATGTAAAAGCAGGATCATTTAGCTTTGGTAGCCAGGATGGCAACGATGCTTAGCGGGACTGCGGCAAATGGGTAGCTTTGCAGACGGGACTGTGGCAATGGGTAGCGTTGCAGGCGGGTGGCCGATGACGTGGCAACGGAGCTGTCTGGTGCTGAACCCACGGCCTGGCGCTGTCCAGCGCTGGATCCACCGGGGCTCATGACAGTAGAAGGTCAGAGAGGGAGCCAGATTGTGGAGGGTTTCGTATGCGAGGAGGAGAACATTAAAGTTGATACAGAATTTTACAAGAAGCCTATGTAGCTGAATCAGAATAGGAGTGACGTGAATAGTCGATTGTTTTATGCATTTTTCTCCTGCAAACTTAAAATTTTAAAGTGGTTCTAGAATAAATCATCTAATAAAAAAATAAAAAAACTGTAATCTAATTCTACTATTTTAGCTGGTAACTGTAATGGATTACAGTTACATTTTTTTGTAATCAGTCCCAACCCAACAATGAGACAATGACAGCAGATCCTGTCATGCCCACTGATTAGAGAAGGATAACGACATGACTCTTCTTAACCAACCCTCAGAGGCTAAAACTGCCATTGAAGAACAGGGACAGTACGGACACGCAAGGCAGCTCCACTTGAAAATACATTTTCCACACATGATGACCTTTAACTGGTTTTAAGGAGGGCGTCGTATTTTATATTTACAATTTCTGTGTTCACAAACACAAAGTTGTAATTATGCCTTCAGTGTCCAGATGAAAAGCAACTACCCATGACACATTAGCATGTGTGGCGTGTAGAGCATACCGGGGGGTAAAACATGCAACAACTATACAAATCTGTATGTAAATGTAAATAAAGAACAAGAACATAACAGACAGCTTCAGCCACATTCTAGTGACTAAATCTACTGTGCAAAATGCAGGTATTTGTATTAAATCCTAAATGAGTCAGTCGTCTAAACTTAATTTGTGTTTGTGTTATAGGCTGACATACTGTATGTGATGACAACTGTAAGTCACTGATTTCAGTGTCGCGTGATAACGCCTGCCTCTAGAAATTAGAATTAAAGTGTACTTGCACCCCAGCTCTGAACCTGACTCCACCCACTACACAACTAGGGGGGCGGGGAGGGGCTGAGAGGGGGACCTCTATTAATATGAACCTTCATATTTTAATTTGATGACGTGTACCGAGTAGATTTTTAACGGATACAGTATGACGCGTAGATCCTTTTAGCTCATAGTTTCTAGCCTAAACTCATTACACATTTATTAATGGGAGCTTGCATAGCTAGTTGGTGTTGTAAGTTGTTGTGCATCTAAGCAAACTTCAAGCTGACTTGCTAGCATTGCTTCCACACTGAAGGAAAGCTAAAACAGGTCAGCTAGCAACTACCAGAGCCATTTAGAAGTGGCAATGGCTGATCGTGGAACCTCGTAACAGTTCCCAGACGTTAGCCGCAAATACTAGAAACGCCCTATAAAATGTATATTATGAATGTAAATGGATGCATTTATTGACTACTTATTAGCAAACATTTTTGTGATGCGTCTGTATCTCAGTTCCAATGGCTGCCAAGCACTTCCCGGAACTGTTTCGCATCTATGTGAATCACATGACCATTGATAATTTCAAACTTCCGTTGGCGGAACTCTGTATTCTACATGGCTCTGGCAACTACAGTCCCACGACATTGGACAGAGGACCTGACAAGACAACACATTCGCTCCCCTGATGCACTTTAGCACTGGCCCACAATGCTAGTGGGGAAGACTTTATAGCCAACTCTTTCAGCAAAGATCCTCTTTAACAGAAACTCCATTCTAGGTACAGTATATTTGCCTGTATACTTCAATCCAGATGGTGGCTTGATCCGTGACCGAGCCCAATTGATAAGAGCTTCATGAATTATACCTCTTGGAATGCAATTTGAGCTTATGGCTAGACTTGCTTGAGTGCTTGTAATAACATACTGTAGAGATAAGAATCAGTTTGGCACCTGCAGAATAACTTTGACACTTTACAATGTGAAATACAAACATATGGCAATTATTATTCTTCACACTCCTCTGCATTTCTGTTTAATGTATTGACGCGGAACATTATGATAGGACAATGTACTGTTAACAAATGTAGGCTAGTGTTATTATTTATTTATTCATTTCACAATCATGGATTTATACTGTACAGATTCATATTACTAACAGTAACTCGTCAAACTGACAAAAAGGGTCTGTAGATTGCAATTGCATTTAGATACAAATTTTTATAACGTGTAAAATACCTAAATAATTTAAATGTTAGTATTAATTGAGACAGCTGAATGCTCGTGTGACAAAAACTGTGGTTTTCTGAACCTTATGGATGATGTGGTCCACGTACCCATCCAGCTCATCCGAAATCCAATGAAATCAATGTCAACTGATTAGGCTGCATAAATGAGAAACAAGGCACAATAGTCAACGTATTTGACAGGCAATCTCTCTCATGATGCAGCAGCTACAGTATAATGAACCATAATTGAGATGTCTGAAATCCATCCATTTAACTAGTGTCATTTTTCCTGTTAACAAAAGCATTAGAACCCCGCAATAAAATGCTAATCACAGAAGAAACTTGCCTGATGTTGGCCATTCTGTGTACAGTATGTGTTTGAAGTCAAGAAAACCAGAGTACAATAGTCAAGGAAAAAATAGGCTGTTTGCTTGTCAGACGTTGACAAGGTGATAACTTTTTTGACAAAAAACATTTAGAAAGACACATTATGATACCACAATGCTGTGACACACTTATAACAAGCAGATGGGTGCTCTATAAACATAAACTTGTTAAAGAATTAAATTAGTCTGTGACTGAATGTTTGGATTTAAAGGTAAAGTGACTCTGTATTCTACATGGCTCTGGCACCTGTACCATGAAAACGGCCAGAGAGCCAGACAAAACAACACATTCCCTCCCCTGATGCAATGTAAGTTCATAAAATATCTCCTTGCATTTCGCTAGCGTACCATTCTCTGTGCTTGCTGGAAGAACTCTCCTGACATGCCAGAATCATTGTTAGTCACAAGTCCATCCGGGGAACTGTCCATCGAAACTGTTTGAAAAGACCAGATGCTTTAAAAAAAGTACTTCTGGTTGTTTTCACACCCGTAGAGCTATCAACATGACAGTGATTGGTACGTCCAGTTGCTACTCTGACACATTTGCCATGTTTTCTAGGCTTTCTAGACTGATTCTCGTGGGAAAGTTCAACTGAAACTCGCAAGATCAGGATGGTCTCGCAAGCTTCAGTTTAATTACGGGCGTACTCACACATGGCCTAGTTGCCTTGAACCGTGCCCGAGCACGATTGTCCCCACTCAGTTCTGTCCTCGGGTCCCAAGTCCAACCAAACCGTAGCAAGCATTCTCGAGAATTACTGAACCTACCTTTAAGTAGGGAACTAATCTAGACACTTTTTGCATTGAGATTCCACCTTGGTTTAATAACTGAGTTCAGGAACAAGAACTACTGTACTGTTTATGGTTTCCAAAGAACTGAGAAATGAGAAGTACGGGCAAGTTTACACTTGAAAACTACATTGAAATCACAATTGTTTAGTTCTTAAAAATATTTAAGCAAGCGTCCTTGAGAATGACTAACCCTGCCTCTGACGTGGGCAAGCAGTAATATACCGTACTGTGTACAATGTATTCAGATCGGCATGCTGATATCACGTCAGGGCTATAGCTCACTGGCTGAACAGGACAGGTACAGTTGCCCATACCTCCCTGGAAATGTGTTGTTGATCTGCCTTCATCCAAAAATGACCCAATTCAATAAATAACAATATTTGAGTACACCCATACTTCATTCCTAATGTCCGTGTGCTTCAACGGGTTATAGCTTCAGCAAACACGGCAATGCTTAAATGGAAGAGTAAAAAAAAAAATGAAGCACTTTAGGCACGGATTAGGTGGACATCAATTCAGCACTACGTCACGCACAGTGACACTGAGGCTGATTGGAATACTTCAACTAACCATCATTCATGGAAATTGCCCATCACTTCCCAAACAGACCCATGTCATTAACCATTGTGTCTGATGGGTCCTATGTCAGCAGCCAGCACGCACACAAACACACTCTCTTTCTCTCTCTCCATCCCTAGATGGGCCTATAACATACATTGCCTAAAGATAAAAATATAGTTTAGGATGCTAAAAGAAGCATAATATTTTTTTTAATGTCCTATTCAATCCCATCTATACAACTTCCAGACATAAATTCATCATCTATATTACGACGTCCCCCTAACATTTTTTTCTCCAGTGACGGCTCCTGCTCTGGAAATTAGGGAGGGCTATTGTTTCGGTGACCCATTCAATAGCCTAGGTAAATTACAGGGATTTAAGTAAATCATTTTAGAGGAAGCTTGTCGACCAAAACAAAATAACCTCTTGCTTCCGTCAGAAGCTCTGCCCACCACACATTGAAAACACAAAGTAAAGGCTAGGATATTGTTGTGTGGTGTGATCTGCACCACTATGTTAGTGTTATTACAAACATCAGATTTGATGGCAACATATACTGTAAGCTAAACAAGCATAGATGTCTGCTTTACAATTTAATTAATCAAATGTCTTAAACAATGAGGCCTACAAAACAGATCGATAATGAAAATAAATGTATTCATAATAGTCTGATTCAGTTGTCATGTTATTTTAGGTGTAGCAAAATGCTCTGATCCAATCTCTCTTACATTACGGTAGTAGGCTACTTTGGTTCAAGTGAATGCAAAACATTGAAGTTTGGCTTCTGTTTAGATATTGTTAAAAATGGTTACGGAAAAACAATTGCATACACACTAGATGATCCTACCAATTAATAATAATATTAATATTATGTTATTACATACTTCGCCGCAAGCCATGCAGACTTAACGGATGAGACACAATCCATAATGTGCAGCGACGAAACCATTCTAGGTCATGTTGCTAGACAACACACGACACTGACATATCTACGAATGTTGTTTATGACCTAAAAACGTAAGAACTCCCGGAAGCCACAGAGAAGGCATTGCAGAGCCTGCATTTTTTGAAAAAACGTGCTGGAGCTGCTGCCCCCGCAACCCGACTCCGTATAAGCGAGAGATGGATGGATAGATGGATGTTAACGTGAACGTCTATGCAAGTGGTAAGGGCGATTTTCAGCCATTTTGAAATCGCCCAAAAAGGGGCTGGAGCCTGGCTATACGTACTACGCAGAATATTGGACGCCGATTGGACTAAGATATTTAGAGGGAGGGCAGTCAGGTACCGTAGCGTACACTGGTCAAGTGTGATATCTTCTCCTCTCTCTTTCTCCCTTTGGCAGTGCGTCGCCCAATCACCCTGAGGAAGAAACCGTCCCTGGTTTGCGTTTAACTTTTATTTTGTTCCAATCCCGCGGTCATGCTGGCACACGAGCAGTGCTGTCTGCACAGGGTCTGATAACAGATTCCAGTGCACAATAATATGCTCAAACTGTCCAACACCGAGGAGACATTGTGAAATGCGAACAAAACTAGAATAACTGGGATCTAATTGACTAGTTTTCATGGTTGCAGTAATCAGCTCCAGTGGCATCTTTAAAAATCCTTCATGGCAAAGAGCTTTCAAAAACAACAACCAATGAACAGCAGGTGAATTTGAATATACTGGATCCCATGCACACAAAACAAAACAAAAACGGGGAGTCTGGACGTTATTTTAAATCATTATGCGTTTCTATGGCTACAGTAGCGATCGTCCTAAATCTGACACTGACGTGCTGCGCTTGACGTCCAAAGCTGAACAGTTTTTTACCTTGACACGCCGTGTTAAAGACGTGTTGCTCACTGCTTGCGACTCTGAACACACAGCCAGATGCGACTGTTTACGTCGACAAACAGTTGAAAGGCGTGCCATATATAGCGCTAAAACAGAAGCCATCAGCATGATGAGAAATTGAGAGAGTGAGATAGGCAGGCAGAGAAAGAGAGAGGGGGGGAAAGAGAGACACACAAATGGAGAGAGGAAAAGAGAGAGGGGGAGATAGAGAGAGAGAGTGAGAGAAGGGGGGCTCTAATGGCTTTGGTGTTCGTTCTCAAAGTCCTGCTCCGGAACACGTTGGCGGTGACTTTGGGACCGGGAGCTCGTGGTGTAATTTCGGAAAAAACTGGCAAAGTAAACGAGCCATTTGATGAATTATTAAAGCACGCGGGGATAGACTCAAGTCCACAGAATAATGAGGAGCGCTATCTGCTGCCCGGAGCTGGACCTCTATTGCAGACCTCTCTCACCGCCTGGCCGGTCGTGGCAGTTTGTTTGATATTTTTAATGAATAGGTGAATTATGGAGGGAAATGAGAAACAGCACTGCGCCCACGGAAGAAGCAAACAGCATTCATTTGCTGGTCAATCATTTGACCTGTTCGGGGGGAAATCTTACTTACAGAAAGACCAGCGGCTCTTGGCAGCATTTAATGTGTTGCTGAAAAATGTTAAGTCAATTTCTGTCCGAGATGGACCCTTGCGGCTTGACCATGCTCCTCTAACACCTGAGTGTTGCATGGCTCGCGTTTCTCTCTACTCCCCACCATTCTACGTCTTGTGCCCACTGTAAGAAGCAGCATGTCCTGAGGAATTTTGCTGAAGGTGCTATTTGAGCACACATCAAAACACACCCATCCTTTTGGTTGCACAGGGTGTTCCCTTCATGGGGTGCTTCTTCCATGGGGTGCTTCTTCCATGGGGTGCTCCCTTCATGGGGTGCTTCTTCCATGGGGTGTTCCCTCCATGGGGTGCTTCTTCCATGGGGTGTTCCCTTCATGGGGTGCTTCTTCCATGGGGTGCTCCCTTCATGGGGTGTTCCTTCCATGGGGTGCTTCTTCCATGGGGTGTTCCCTCCATAGGGTGCTTCTTCCATGGGGTGTTCCCTTCATGGGGTGCTCCTTCCATGGGGTGCTTCTTCCATGGGGTGCTCCCTTCATGGGGTGCTTCTTCCATGGGGTGCTCCCTTCATGGGGTGCTTCTTCCATGGGGTGCTCCTTCCATGGGGTGCTTCTTCCATGGGGTGTTCCCTCCATAGGGTGTTTCTTCCATGGGGTGTTCCCTTCATGGGGTGCTTCTTCCATGGGGTGTTCCCTTCATGGGGTGCTTCTTCCATGGGGTGCTCCCTCCATGGGGTGCTCCCTCAGAAGCTCTGCTCCCTCCACAAGTTGTAGGATACTGTAGTCTGCATTACTGTGGTTGTATTCCCATTTAGAAACCAGATCATTTTTTCAGCACGCACAGAACAGGCAGCTAGCGACCATGAGTCTTTTTTCGCTGAATGTGACAAAAAAGTGTATTAGCTTAAATTGCTGACTACCTTTAACCCAACTTAAACATTTGGAGCCACCTAAACATAGATGATTGTGGCTAAGCAGCAGATAAGCATTGCCTTTACAAATTGAGGGATTGATCCATGTGATATCATTTGACAGTGGTTGTGGTCATTAACGTAACATTGTCCATGTTTTAGATGACCTCTGAGGCTTCAGCCAGGCCTTGCTCCAATAATCCCTGTGGTTTAGGTGTGTTGACAGCAAAAGCGACCAGATGGTTCAATCAATGGCCAAATGCGCGGCTCCCCAGATGGACTTGTGTCTAACAATCCACCTGGCATGTCAGGTTAGTCTAATGCTGCCTTCACACCATAGTATGTGAGCGAAGCAGAGCGATCACAATTTTACTGGAGCGAGGAGCGTAATTTGAGCGGGCGAGAAAGCTACCCCTCAATATATCGCTTGGCGAGCAACCGGTCACATTGTAGCTGTTTGCTTACGTGTGATCATAGCGTGTGATGTATGGTAGTTTTAATACGTGTAATTATATCCCTTACCTGGGGTTGGCACTCTCTACCTAGGGAAGGCTGGACAGAACCTCAAGTAAAGTAGCATAACACAGCAAAGAATAACATTTTGCTTGAGTCATATGTTCTTATTAAAATAATGCATGACAACACATACGATATTAGGCTACATTATGGAGTTCACCTGTTTGAGTGTAGACAATAAGCTATATTTTGGTTAAAAGGCAAGCTAGATCTGAAGTCTATTTTAAATTATATTGTAGGCCTTTTCTCACCCATTCATGCTGTTAATAAACTACATTGTTACATTATAAACAGAATCGAACAGCTTACTCAACATACATGATAGGCCTACATCATCACAAAATTGTCCGGGTTTATTTGAATTATAACTTTACAAAAATTAATGGAGCAAATTTGGAGCAACTTTGTTTTGAGTCGAGCGTTATGAAAGAATTGAAAAGGAGGAGCGGAGCTTAGACTTCGCTCCAAGAGCGATGAACGGGTTTTCTAACGGCTCCGCTCACACATTCTGCTTCACAGGAAGCTCCTACTGCTGTTTGCTGGCAAAATGATGAATGACGAAGGCAAAGTTCATCCTCTGTAATTCGATAATGTATGAATATATTATTGTACATGTACCTGTGTATTTCAGATCTTGGTTCGGTTTGGAGTTGTACCTAGACAAAAAGAAAATCACTAATTCTGAATAGTGCAATGTGAGGGGAGATATGTCATAGAATCAGTGCTTTTCAAATTAACTCATACCTGGCCAAAGGAAGTTGGTGATCTTGCAGGCTACTCTACGTAATGTTCTGTCTTCATCCTGATTGAGGTGAACCATCATTGCCCCCCAGAGCCTATTAGCCTATTAGCACAGAACCATATTCTACAATAATGTATTCTGTTTTATGGAGTTGATATATGATATGTAATTATGATACACATTATAGTGGCACACCATATTATTCATAAAGAGTCTTTACCATTCCCAGTCAGTCTGTGACACAGGCCAGACTGATACAAATTGTCTCCTTCAACATTTCAATTCCCCAAAATGAATTATCATAATGCGATATAAAATTATGATTATTTTAAATAAATGGACAAAGCCCATCAGCACTTCCAGTCCAGCATTGCCACAGTACAAGAGACATGGTAGTAAATGTATTAGTGTAATAACTATAGGCACATTATGCACTTACTCAGTCTATATTATTCTGTCACCCTCTCAGGTTTTCCTTTGGCCTACCTTTGAAAGGAATACATGAATTCTGAGCAGTCCCATTTGTGCAGTTTGCGGTAGTCTCGCAGAGCCAGCCTTTACTACGTAAAATCTAGGAAACAGCACTGGCTAACTACGTCAAGATCCGCCTACACTTGACAGGACAGGTATTTTGATTGACATGCACAACAACCAGCTACGTAAATCAATGACAAATTTGGACGTTAAACTTACAGTATACAGGGGAATTTGTTGACAAACCTACCAACACGACTCTAGCTGTTTACAGGTGTCAAGCTTCAGTTTCACTTCAGTCTGGAGAGCTTGGAAATTGTGATTGTTAACTTCGGGCATGGTTTAGGTGTGACGTTGGCGACATGAAAATAACTATTATAAAACGCCTAGAGGATACAATATAGCATCAGTTTAATTAGAATGAGTGGATTGCAGACTTGCTGGTTCACCGGTCCGTCCAATCACACAAGTATTCTTTTGAACCCTTTTGAAACAGTTTCAATGGACGGCTCCCCAGATGGATGTGTCTTAACAGACACAGGTATCTGGTGTGTCAGGTTAGTGTAGCCCATCTGTTAGATAGACTGTGGTTACTGCTTAAAATACATTCATCAACTGAAATCAGTAAGTAAAGCACCACTATAGTGGCACCAGAATTACAGGTACAGACATCTTGAGTGACAATGGTAACAGCCAATGAATATCGACTTGCTCACTGCCGGAAAGTTGGTCTCTAGCTTAAACGGGTCTATGTGTCAGACGTTCAGCACGTCAGCACGAGTTGCTTATGTGACGTAGTGCGGAAAGGGTTGAGACTAAGTTTGCACTAGCATTGATGAGTTTCATCACAGTTCAGTCCTATTATTTAGTTTACAGCTCAAAAATACACATTTTAGGGTGCAGTTACTGAAGCAACCGGTGACATGTTGAGTTAGTTTATGATAAATGTGTATTCCATGTTTAATGCCCACACATGCAGTGATGTGATCAAATCAAAACTCGTTCTGCATCAGTTGTGCTGGAAAATGTGTCAAATTTCTGATCCACAAGTTCTTGTACACATTTTATTAGATGAGAAAACCACTCAGGTGGATTAAAAGAGCACCTGCAATACATTGTCACAGCGTGCTTTTTGAAAAAGCAAAACAAAATACTGAAAAAAAAAAATCACGAAGCGCCAGTTATTTTAACTATCGGAACCTATTTTCAAAGAAGATGTAATCAGAATACTGAATGGGGGTGGGGGGGTGGGAGGGATGCCCTTAAACTGTAAATTGAGGTTTCCCAGGCAGTTGCAGCGTACAATTTTGTATAAATGTATTATATGTCACAAACCATAGTCGATGAGAAAATCATTTTGTGAGGTTTTTCACTTGTTAAGCACTATGGAGTACCTTATAGATGGCACAGAATACCTGCGTGTACATACTCATACGCAGTTCTCTGCAGCTGCATTCATACGTTACTCTACGTGCAGGAAAACGCCGCACTGCAACCTGGACAGTATTCTAGTCCAGAAAATCCACTTCCCTCAGTTGGTGCTCTGAAATAATATATATTCTTCTGTGTGCGGGTCCTTAGGGAAAATATGAGAAAATATATAAAATTATGTGTCGTTTATTGGCTATGGCTAGTCTGTCTAAGTATTGCTCAGCACTGCATAACACAGATCCCACCCTGTAATCAACTATGAGATTTTTGTATTACTGAATGACCCTTGACTGGCCCTTCTTGAATGACAAGTAGAGCAAGGTCTCTACATTTAAACCTTTAGTGACTCTGCCTCAAAGGCAGTGTGCTCTATTGTGGTTGATAAGCTAACCTGACTGACTGTTTTAGAGCTGCATATTATTATCGACCAAGACCTAAATGCATGCATCAAATTTGACAGCTGATAGTTTTGACCCAATCACATCACTGAAGTAATATACAGTAACCCTGAACCTGAAGAACATGTGTCTCATGCGCGTTCCATCTTTGTGTTATCTAGAGACAAGTGTGGATGTTCAGAAGGGCCTGTGCCCTTTTCTAATGTCGTTTTATGATTTATGTTGGTACTATTTTACAGGTTCTTCGGTGCTCTTTCTGTACAGGAAATAGTTTGTATACAACTGTACGTTATGGAAGATCGTTAACTGCAAATGCGCGAAGCTATAGCAGATAGCACCATTTCCTTAGCTTAGTACAGTAGCACAAACTCAAGGCTAACAGCTTGTTTAGTGGACTGAACATTTTGAACGCTCAATTAACTTTTTTACTCTTTACTGTTCAGGTCTATTGTGGCCGTGTTGCTTTATCACTTACACGATCACACCGAGACGTGACGCTACAGATGTGTTGCTAGAATGTTTTCCTATGGTTTTTAGATGTGCATAAAAGTTTAAATATTCTCAAGGCGTAGAGTCGCGCTGGTCGTCAATGTGATAGTTGGCCCAGGCAGCCGTTCTCTTTGGCACAGGCAGCGCGTCTCTGTGTGACCGGGGGTTTATCAAAGTGCCTTTGAAGCGGCCACACATTTAACGATGCATCTCGGTGTGATCGGGGGCCTTGCGTCACCAACCGCATGTAGCTGTGGAGGCATAGTGTGCGTACTGTAGCACCCAGACAGCTAAATCTACAGCCCCCTACCCAGAAGAGAAAAACTGGGCAATATTTTATGGTGAAATCCGTGGACCTCCACACTGATTTGCATGAAACGCTGGGTCATTCAAGTCTGCATAAAGGGTGTAAAGTGGCTCCCCCCACTCACAGAAGTAAAATGCAGAAGTACCACAATTTGAAACCTCTCTGTTCTCTCCATCCCTTTGGCTGAGAGGCACAAAAAATGACACCATTTCACTTGTCATCTGTAAGACTTTTCAGGCCACTGTTGCAGACCTTAAAATTGGATTCTGACTTTGTTAAGTCCCACACATACTGTAGCATACATCCAATATCTGAGCAATTGTGTGTATAGCACAAATAGACAACCATTGAGGGCACACCTATTTTTGTGGTTGGCGTTATTGCCAAGCAAAACATAAACAGACTAAAACACCTATGCATTTGGACTGGGTTTCTTTTTCCTTTCTTGCCATTCACGGCTTCTGTAAATTGGTGCTATTTTGGCGCCAATTTCAATGTCTACAGCTGTGCACTTTTACTATAGCTCTCTGAACTTCATCTAAGTCACAACAATAGAAAAACACAGTCTGCTGAAAATAATACTACACAAACATTAGATGTTG
>JAODLL010054387.1:0-10394 GCA_026546735.1 Forbesichthys agassizii
CTCCCTCTCTCCCCCTATCTCTCTCTCTCTCTCTCTCTCTCCCTCTCTCCCCCTATCTCCCTCTCTCTCTCTCTCTCTCTCTCTCCCCCTATCTCCCCCTATCTCCCTTTTGTTCTTCCATATTGTCTGTTGGTACTCTGATGAAAAGGAGTCCTTCAGTCTGGTAGGAGTCACAAGCGGAGTGTTGTGGTCTACTCACTTGGCGACAGGCAGTCTCCCCCCCACCCTCCCCCACCGCGGGGAGAAGGAGAGAAGGATGTAGTGGCGGCGACAGGCTATAACGCCGCACGGCAGCGTGGGAGCAGGTGGGAAATGGAGGCAGGGAAGAACATGATTAATAAGGCTGTTTTGTCATATTAGGCACGGAGGCATGCCTGTGAATTGCCACGAACGACAACGCAGGAACGCAGGTAATCGCAGGTGTCCGATGTTTCCCGCTGCAGTTTGGAGGGCCTGATTTAGGGTCCCGCCTGACTTTGCCGGTAAATAAATGAATACGTTGGAATAAATGAGTAATAAGCCATCTGGTAACGTCAGTCCAAACAGCCTACCCCTTTGGTTCCCACACACGCGATCAGTGCTGGGATTTTCATGGACCTGGTGCATTGTGGGTAAGGAAATGTGCAGCCATCAAACTTCATCAAAATCTTTAGCTTATTGCAGTAATATGCGTATGTGTCCATGTATGCCAAGTAAATTATAGCTAATAATAGTAAACATAAATGTGTGTGTGTGTGTGCTATACAGCAAGGTGTATATACTGTATATCATAGAGGCTGTTGATATGCAGAAGTAGTTAAGTCCTCTAGAACAAACAGCTCAACTTTGTTAATTCAGGAATCCAATGCTTTTTCATTCATAAGTAATAATTAAGAGTGTAGCTTCACATAGGCAATGGGGGTGTGGTCTGCATGTGTGCAGACCACACTGCACAACACAACCGTATGCGTGCAGATGTAAACCGTTTCATCTCCCTTATTTGAAGTGTTCATTTGTCCATGACTTGGAAATGCAAACTCACCGGGAATCATTTCTCTGAGTTAAATGCCTTGCTTAAGGGTACATGTGCATGATTGCATCTGACGTGACTATGCCAGTTTGTGTCATTAAGCAAACAGAATGGCTACATCTGTCATACTCTACATGACTACAGACAAACCTGACAATGGCTCATATAACTGTCAGCAATCAGCTTCAGAGCGTTGGAATGTGATGCGCTATCTGCACACAGCTTCAGGGAGTGCTCAGGTGAGCGGCTCGGCATTCAGCGCACGTCTCTCCCCTCGTCAAAACACCGTTAAAACGCCCACATCACCTGACTTGCCAGTGCATTATATGTGACAGCCTCCATTTGCACCGCATTATATTCATAACATGGGCATCTGGCAAAACAGTCCGGATATTGAAATTAAATAAATGCAGATGTATATTTGTATTCACTTTTCAAATCTGCTTCATCACCTTGTCATCAAAGGATTGTTTTGAAAGCCAATATTGCATGAAATCAGTGGATTGTCAATGGTAAAACATGCACCAACACACACACACACATTCCTTTTCATGGTGTGTATATATAGTAGAAGGAAATATAAATATAGCCATAAAAAATTTGTGTTTTTTTTTTTTTTTTACTTTTAGGACTATCCTTTCCTGGATATGAAGCGTTGCTTTCAGCTTGTTGATTTTAAGTGAATATGTGTTTTATTCCATAACAGGCAGATCATGTATTGGATACCAAGTCTGTCTGTAGTCTGTAAGTCTGTTGAATTTACTGTAATATGAGTTGAGTGTAGTACTATTCCTGTCTGTTTGCATGCTAAACATTCTTGTACTTACAAATGCACTGGCATTTAAGTCATTTAGTAAGAACAGTGCAACATTCTAATAAAAAGTCTTTAAAGCCCTTATAGCATGCCAAGCTAGAGTTGGTGGCACGGGGAGAGTCTCTCCCTGCCTGGGTTGATTTGGCATAAATCAAGGCTCCTTTCTTTTTTCTCTTTTGTTTTTTGGCTCTGGGTGTTAGTCAGTGTTTTGACAGATGGCAAACTGAAAGCTTTACTTCCATGGCTGAGGTGGCGTCTGCAATGTGACTGAGCTTTCAAAGGAGAGGCATTAACTGCCCCGCTGGCACGCAGTGGGAAGGAACTATTTCAAGGTGGACCGAACACAAGACAAAAGTCACCGAGACTGAAAACCCTGCGGGGGCGCTGCATTTAGTCTTCAAAGAGCCCGTCTAATTTAGCGCTGTGAATAGATAGATAATAGATAACTGTGGGGGAAGACTAATGCTTAGATGATGATGATGATGATGATGATGATTCGGGAAACCCTTAACATGAATTTATTAACAAAAGCAATGCCATTAAATTATCAAACCACTGACGACTAAGCCTCAAGGGCTTTGACATGGAGACGTTTGTCTGTGTTTGTGTCTGGAAAATTATATTATTTAATGAAGTAAACATGTTTCCAAGACCTGACATCCCAAAATGTGTTTTGTAAAACCTCAAACTGTAGGTTGTTAAAAATACTCTCAACTGAACTGAACAGTCGAAAGGTATAATCTCCGTTTAAACGCCACCAAGCCAACTTAATATTATACAATAATACTGTATTTAAAGCTTGGAAATAAGTAAATACGTAATTCTGTAAATAAGTAAGAGTATGAGTGTGAAATATACAAAATCATCAGTATAATCAAACATAATTGACTGGTTTCGTAGATTTTTGATCAAAGGGTAAAAGGCTGGTAAAGGCTCTGAAGTGTATTTCCTAATAATCAAGTTCAAAGAGAGAGGGAGAGGTCACTCAGGCTTGTAATTTGTGTTAAGACGTCTGTCATGTGACTCATGCCATCAGTGTGAAGGCACTGCAGTGTTCTACACTGGCAAATAGGGGTTTGACTTCAAAACAGCAGCAACGCCTCAGAGTTAATTTAATGGATGTCTATGGGGAAACACCCAACCTTTCCAGAGAAACAAAAATGTTTGGGTATGAGCTAATTTTACTTCTGCTAATTAGTGTATAATTGTAACACACACACACACACATTATATAGGCCTAGTAAATATTGCTCTGTAATATAACAACACAGTTAGGTATCAAAAGATCATGACTTTAATCCTCCAGCTGATCCATACCAGTCAGTTGGATACCAAGGGTATAACTGGGTAATTGGTCTAATTATTAGTATTAATCTCAAACAATATACTATGCAGTATAGTATGTGAGATTATAGCCAGAACTAGTCTACATGATTTGGGAGCTTCATATATATGTAAAGGGGTTGTAGAATTGAGCGTAATTTAGCTATCAGCAGGTAAAATGCTCTGTGAGAATACGTGGTTGATGCCTGACTGCATGAGTCCATTTAGATTTTAAAGGCAGGGTCATTCTTGCTAACTTCGAGCTCAGATAAAACCAGTATCGCTCCGCGGCAGCGCCCTACACATATAATGCACTGTGAAGCAAAACGTATAATACTAAGGCTTAGTTGATAGTGGCGGTGTTTGCCACTTTGTTTATTTGACTATTTACGGAGTGGAAGTATCACCTTATTTTTTCAACATGCACAGAGAATGGTAAGATAGCTAAATGCAAGGATATGTTTGTTGAATTTAACAAAAAGGGTGTTATCTTACATTTTACTTCCAATAGCTGGCTACAATTTTAAGAGCCGTATGTTTACAAAATCTATCTGTCGCCTTGATTTTAGCTAGATCTTGTTGCAACTCTCACATCCAAGAGTACCACCTTGAGGAGAATTGCTTTTTTATATATAGATTAACCATTTCTTGGGTGTAGTTCTTAAAATAAAATTGGGATGTATGTGGTTTCCTTGGAATATAATAAGGTGCTCTGCTAGAAGGCTTGTTCAAGGCTTTAGCACTCCATCACATAAGCAACTCTATGCTGAATGTCTTATAACTGTTAAAGCTCCTCACAGACTTTCGGGATGTGATAAGTGATATGTATGTAAGCAATGTACGGTGCAACGCTAGTGCAGTGCATCCTGCACATTACAAATTTAAAATGTAAAAATGTTTTTAAGCAATAATCGGAGCTTACATATTTTTACAGATTTACAAGACCTGAAAACAGTCCTGTCTTTTACTTTTCCAACAAAATCTTCATTTTAAGTTTAATGTCTGACTTGGTCATTGAGTTACATACATCAAAATACCTAATCTTTTGCATATTGGGCTGGCTCTGTCGAGAGATCAATGCTAGCAGCTTCTGGTGTGACCATCCCCTTCTTCTTAACATCCCCGATGTTACATCACACTCACTGTGGGTTCATAAAGGTAAAAGTTGGGCATCCAATATGTAGGGGAAGCCAGTGTCTCAGGTCAGATGGCACTGAGTGGTGAATAAACCTAACGTGGTTGATAGTGGGGAAAACCCGAGCGCCCTGAGGAAAGCCACGCAGACATGGGGAAGAACATGCAAAATCCAAACAGAAAGGCCGGGCAGACTGGGGTTCGAACCCGCGACCTTGCTGTGAGCGGAGCTATTGCCTTTTACGTTGCAATATAAATGAATTATTTTGCTGCACGCAATCTCCGTGAGTCCGTGCCCACGCTTACACTTTATTGCACTAGTGTGCATAATGCTGGTTAAACATCAGCATGCGCCTGAGTGTCATTTGAAGCCCTTGTAGGAGGAATGGATTTAATGATACCGTGCACACACACACACGCACGCACGTGCACAAACACACATGCACGCACGCACACGTGTGCACTGGAAAATGTCCACCTGCATTGAACAGTGTGTTAGTTGCTCTCTTTCTTCCCACACTAGTCTTAGAGGGGTGGAGCCTTCAATACTTGTGGGTTGCATGAGGAGATTAATAACCTTCTTTCTCATATTGGACGTGTTTAAAGTGATAGGCTGGCCCTGCTTAACCTGCCTTCAGCAGTAGATGGAGGGTGTCCATTAATTTAGTATAAAGAAGCTCCTGCGAGGCTGTTGGGTTTACGCTGCCTTAGCTAGAACCGTTAGCAGGCCCCGCGATGCTAATAAAATAAAATAAAAACTAACTCAGCAATTTGTGTTCCGAAGGCCACGTTGGAACGAGGAGCTATGGGCCAGTGTTTGTGTGGAGTGGACACTCTGTCATACCGGAATAATAAATGTGAATCAGTAAAACTAATGTGTTGCTAAAAGATCACTTGCGTTTTGTTAATTACCTTTTGCGAGAGTTTAGTTTCCAAAATGAAGCAGCATAATTGAAGTTACTGTACTGTTACTGAATACTGTAATACTGTTTATTAGATATAGGCTAAAGCCTTTTACAGGCAATTGTATTAGAGATGCCCATACAGTAAGCAATAAACCGAGGGTTTATTGTGAGCAGGTCTGAAGCAATGGCGGGATCATTAGTACGTCAGTGTGACCAGACACAAACATATGGTTTTCTATAGAAACGGTAGGTGTAAACTACTACACAAAACATCAAGCCTTCATTTTTATACTGCTGATAACCGCCATGGGTGATGTGATGTTTTGGACGTGATGAAACAGGTTCCCTGCATTGAACAAAAGGCCACAGCTTTAGGAGAATCTGGGCCAACAACTGGGGTACTGGGGTACCAGTGAGTCTTTTGTTGGGAAGGGTTTGCAGGCTTCCTAAACCACTTTGGACGCTGAACACCTCCTGCCACCACCACTGTGCCAACACAAGGTCAGAGGAGGAGACACCTCCCACCGCTCCTCCCCACCACTGAGCTCTACACCTGTGTGTGTGCGTGTGTGTGTGTGTGTGCGGGCACGCATGTGTGTGTGTGTGTTCTAGACTGCCTTGTGATTCCTCATTCCAATTACAATTAGGACGCTTGTAACACACACACACACACACACACACCCGGGCCAGGGTAAACGAACATCTATCTGCAACTGGCGGTTCATAGCTCAGCTGTCAGTTGTCTGGAAAACCGCGTGGAAAGGTCTGTGTTTCTTGCCCCGTCACCTGGCCAGCACACACACATGCACACTTTAGATGTGCATGTGTGTGTGCACAGGTCGCAAATTATTTGTTAATTTTGAGCTAATTTTTTTAGTATTATATACCTGTATATATATATCTTTATTTGTATAGCACTTTTCATACAAAAGTGCATAATAGAGGGAATACACGCACAATCCTGCTTCTTATAAACAAATACAGAAATGCAGAAAAGCAACATTAGAAAGAGTGGTTAAAGGAATCAGATAAAACAATGAAAGCAGATGCATGAGCCATTTCTCTCATCTGTTTTGTTGCTATGTCAGAATGTCAGCACCATGCGTATAGAACCTTAGACTATGCTGTTCTGTGGGATTGATAAGATACAGATAACGGGACAATACAGTGTTACTATATATAATCCGTCTCTGTGACCACAGATCCAAACAGGCCTGGCACAGGTCTGTTTCCACCACAACAACATCGGTACGATGACCAGGCCTCCCTGAGGTCTTTATTGTTTATAGCAACATAAGGGGTATAACAATGGTTAAAAGAATATCATAAAAAAAACATAATATGATAGACCTGTAAACCCAGAAGCATTATAAAGACATATCAGTAACTGATAACTGGATGCATGGTACAATAATGAATATAGAAGTCATTTTTGTTTCCATTTCCAATGGCTCAAAAGATTTGAAAAGATCAGAGTCAGAAAAAAGATTCAAACTTCCCATCCCTAGATTGTGCACGTCAGTGTGCATGTTATGTGAGTGTGCATGTCAATGTGCATGTCCGTGTGCATGTGAGTGCAAACCTGAAGGCGGAACATTGACAAGTGACAGCTGTTTCTGCACTCATTGGTGATTGGTCGCAGACAACGCTGAGAACAGCCGTGTTAGACATTTATGTCTAGTAGCACATGGTCACATAGCTCTCACACACACACACACACACGCACGTGCACGCACACACACACACCCGCACGCACGCAAATGCACATGCACACACACGCACACACACACACAAACACGCTGCATATCTACACAGTAAACCACATCCAGGCAACAGCAGGTAAATCCATCCATACTTCTCCAGCATGCATGAAGGGGAGGGGGGGGTCCTACTAAGCTCTGGAGTCGGCCCGCTGCCTGGGGCTGCCAGACCGGCCCAGACCCTCAATCAGACCCAGGCGTCTGTTCGGCCCTCTTGCCGAGTGCATTCATGGCGGCCATGCCTTTCCATGATGCATTATGTTCCTGGGAGGCGTTGTCCCAGAGAAATAGCGTGTATAATGTGCATTGTTGATTATCGATGTCTACTGCAGGGTCTTCTGTACGAGCTGCTCACATGTTTAAAGGTGGCTGCCGCTGTTAGAGTGTACAGTGTTGATTTTAATGTAAACATATGGATGCATTGCTAGCCTTTTCATTCCTGTCTCATCCACGTCATTCAGTAGCGATTCAGCCAGCTGCTGTCTCATGAAAGACTTTTATTTAAAGGGGGCGGGGGCTCTGGAAACGCCGGTCGCGTCACTGGGGAACCCCAACGCTTCACTGTTGCCATGCCAACTACTAACAATGGCTCCACTCCACACACTCACAAGCAACGAGCATCCACCCACGAGCACTTAGCCCAGAGAGAAGCCTGCGTTGCTACAGTCAGGACCAGTGGTCCGCAACCCTGGTCCTGGAGGGCCGCTGCCCTGCACGTTTCAGATGTCTCCCTGCCCCAACCCTGGTCCTGGAGGGCCGCTGCCCTGCACGACCCCCTTTAGAGGTCCAGATACCACAGCGCACCTTCAGAGGTCCAGATACCACAGCACCCCTTCAGAGGTCCAGATACCACAGCGCACCTTCAGATGTCCAGATACCACAGCACTCCTTCAGATATCCAGATACCACAGCACCCCTTCAGATGTCCAGATACCACAGCACCCCTTCAGCGGTCTAGTGTAGCCCACCCCTTGACGAGTCACAGCTGTTTTGACGGCAAAAAGTGGACCTACACAATAATAGGCAGGTGGTCATAATGTTATGGCTGATCGGTGGTATATATATATATACTGTCTAAATATATATATATATATATATATACAGTATATACATGATAATGTACAGTACATGTACAGTACATTATAACCTGTATTATGCACACACACACACACACACAGTACATAACTAATGTAATGTAATGTGATGAACAGCCATCATGAATCCCAGTGCAATAATTCCCGTGCAACTGTGACATTCTTATGGCAGAGAGCAGCCGCTCTCTAGGGAACCCATAACAACCATCAGTGTCGTCCATCCATCCAGAGAGCGGACGATTAATATCCTGTTTGATAGTGCGATTGCTCATCTCTTAACTTCCTGGTCTGAAAACCAAGCAACATATAATGTAGGTCACCTGCTCTCACTGAGGCCTACACTAATCACAGCTAATGAGAGCTTAGACCATATATTTCCCTGCTAAATTATCTGTGGCAACGGGTCATTAGTCTGCATTTCCCCTGGTTCCCCTATGAATCCAAAGTTCAATAATGGACTGTGGCACCTCTTCTTAATATAATCACGGTGCAGCCCACTGGCTAGGCTAGCAGGAGCTTGCTATTTACACTGTGCTAATGTGGGCTGTGGCTAATATAGTCTTGCAGATCCAGCCTGTACTTACTGTAAGTAAAATCTGGGACACAGCGCTGGCTAACTGCGTCAGTACCTGCCTACTTGACAAGCGAGGTGTTTTGATTGACATGCACGACGACTAACTACGTTAGTCAATGACCAAGTCAGACGTTAAACTTGCAATTAGGAAAACTAAACAGGACAACTGTCCTGACAGACAGTCTATGGTGTCGTCACAGAGGGTCCATTTATATATACAGTCTATGGTGACGTCACAGAGGGTCTGTCCATTTATATATACATGGTCTCACCTAGACACCAGATAATAATAGACACTATAAGAAGGTGGCAGTAGACTCGATCATAACTTTATCTGGGCTACAAAAGTGCCGAAGAGGACAATTTGTAAACAATCAGAAGAAAGTTCTTGATGCATGCAATAGGACTTTGGTTTCTCCTTTGGTATTCATAGAACAGCTTTACTGACTTTGAACATTAGCATGACCGGTGTCATGGTCGAATGTATGCAGGTACAGGAATAATGCTGCAAATTAGGTCTTATACCCTGCGAAAGTACAACTCTGCAGGAATAGAGTGTTATGTTCACAGACACACACACATGCACACATTCACTATCTTTTACTGTAAAATATATATATTTTCATTTTTTAATATGTACTTTCTCCTGAGACACTATCTTATGCTTGTCTTTGAAAGGACTGTAGTTTTTAATAGCATTGTTCCTGGGGAGCTGTGTGAATTGGAAAATACTACAGACATGTATTCTTTGAAATGTACTCTGAACTTTTGTTCCCCAGAACAAATTATTTGTCTGATTAAAATCAACCAGCAAGGCATCCTTCTTTGAGTTGCCTTGGAGGTGATTCCTGAGGATTGCTGCAAAACATTTAAGAGCAATCTTCTAACACTTCTAACACAGCCAGATAGACATCGAGGATGAAGGCTAGACAGATTGTCCCATCTGACTCACTGTAGTTCCTTTCAAGGAAGGTTTTTATTGGTGTTTGAAGACAAAACACACATTCTGTTAAAATATTAACCATAATATGATGCAGCATACTGTAAATACCTATGTATAACTACATATGGAAATACCTCCACTGTCTACTACTGCAGCATAAATACTACCAATACACTAGATACAGCTACAGCATAGGTCTTTAACAGGGGGTCCAGGACCCCTAGGGGATCCTCAGAGGTACTGCAGGGGATCCTCCAAATTATTTTATCGAAAACTTATTTTCTTCCAAATATGTAAATGTATAAAAATGAATGAATTACAACATGAAATTGTCAATAATTATGTTGCATCATTAAAACATACTTTTATACATGGCACTATAGGCCACCCCAGAGCCATGGAAAGATAGAGTTACGCCAACGAAAGTTCACATTTTTCAAATAAAAACAGTTCCAGGAAGTTCTTGGTGGGTAATTTGAATAAATACACTGATATATAACTTAATTTGTTGGTAATTAGTGGTCAATAAATGCACCGATTTACATTTAAAATGTAATTCAGAGGGCACTTTTGATATTTACAGCTAACATCCGGGAGGTATTTTGAGGCTCCATGATCCACCATTGCGGTGAAAAAACCAACCCTGTCCGGAGATGACGTGACTATCCTTACACGGCTCTTAGCCACCCTACACATTAATTTTGGCCAGGCAACAACATAGTTTAGACTATATGCTATGGGGTGCCCTGTGCAGTGTTTCTATCAGACAAGGGGTGCTTTAAAGACCTCTTGTCTACAGCACTACTTCAGTATAAATACTACCATGTACTCTATATAC
>JAODLL010054398.1:0-18812 GCA_026546735.1 Forbesichthys agassizii
AAGTGTCATTTCTTCATTGTTGTCACATGAAAAGATATGCTCACATATTTGCAAATATGTGAGGGGTGTATTCACTTCTGTGAGGTACTGTACATACACACAGTATATTACATGTAAATAAATAAAACATTTCGTACTATTTACAAGACATCCAGTTATGTTTGTGCGATCCAGGTGCTAAGGAATACTTACTACCAGAGATGAGATACGTGCCCTTGGGGTCTGTAGTAAGACAGGTGACAGCATCAAGATGGGCCACCATTGAATGGACCACTTTACCTGCAACAAGACACAAAACACACAATGCCTTCAGAACTACGTCCTGGAAGGAAAAGCAGATTCCTGGGAAAGGCCGACGCATACACACCTGTCTTGTTGTCTAGGAAGCGGATAGTTCGATTCTCATGACCAGTGATGGAAATGGGTTCAGACGGGTGACTGACAACACGGTTGACCAGATCGCTGCCTGCAGCGGAACACAAACACAAGCGCTCAGTTCACCCCCAGTTTACGCCGGGTCGCGGTCACGGAGCTCTTTTCAATGCAAGTGAACCACCAAAGAGGCCCGGGAGCGGCCCAGGAGCGGCTCTATGTTCGGTTCCGCAACAAACCAAGCCAACTGCTCCAACACATTTACATTGGCAGCATTTGGCAGACGCTTTTATCCAAAGCGACTTACATGTAGTACATGTGTCATTAGTTGGACAGGTCACACGCCAGCAATTGTAAGCAACCAATGCTGTATCACAATAGTTAGAGCATGTTGTCAACACTCGCTTCGTTATTCAGGCCGACGCAAACATGAACAACACCTCAGTGTATTTGCCTTCGACAATGTACACACCTTCCTTGGTCTGAGTCTCCAGGACCAAGATGCTCTGCTCTGTGTTGAGGTCCAACAGCAACGTGTCACCCCCATCAAATGACACAACCACCTGGTTAGGGTCAGAAGCCACAAAGGCCACTGAAGTGGGAGTGCCATTCTCTAAAAGAACACGGCTTGGTTATATAGTATATTAACAAAAGCATCAAACATACATATCATATTAACATGATAAAGCACTTTTAAAATCAGTGAGTGTCAACCAAAGTGCTGTATAACGAAATGTAAATAAAACAAAAGGAATAAATAAAACATGAAGTCCTGTAACAAACCATGTTTTATTTATTCCTTTTGTTTTATTTACAAGGACATGAATACAATTAAACATACAATTAACATGGATGCCTAAACAAAGAACGCTTCTGCTACCTTTCTCCTTATTGAAGACTGACAGGCAGGGGGCAGAGCTCTGCGGGTCCCATATGCGAACTGTGCCATCGGCAGAGCAGGAGGCCAAGCGATGGTGGGCTGCGGAGTACGCCAGCCCCCAGACACTGTCGTCATGGCCGGCCAGCACACAGCTTTCAATGCCAGGGTCTGGACAGACAGACAGACAGCGTTATAAGAACATTTACATTCATAGCATTTTGTCCGAAGCGACTTACGTACTTGTAGTATGTTTGCCAATACTGTAGCTAGACAGGTCACGCACCGGCAAGTGTAAGCAAGCAATATTATATCAGAAAAATTACAGCATTCGGTCATCATTACATCAAATAGGAAATGTATCTTAATGTGTTCTCTCAAGCTTCTCAGCTACTAGGGCTGAGTATTGACAAGGATCTCACGATTTGATAAGTACCAAGATACATTTTTTTAATAGAGTAAATTTTTTTTTTTTGTGCTAAATGAAAAATACATGTTTTTAATGCATTTATACTAGGAGTTTGAAAGTCACAAAATGTTATAAAGACATATTGCAATATTCCGAATAGATGTATTTGCACACTTCTACAACAAACATGATTAATGTGAGAAACAATGGAGGTCAATGAATAACCACCCACAAGTTACTGACTCAGCACCCAACGAGTGGTTGATTCATAGCAAACATCTCCAGAAGGACTTAATATTGAGGTTAAGGACATTATGCCGGGTACCCACTGCACCACTTTTTTGTCTCTCACAATTGTTACCATGTCAGATTAGACGAACATTGTGCGATAAATTCTTGACGTGTCGCGGCAGGGAGACTGGCAACACTACACGTATGACACCGACCGATCACAGTATGCTGTCGCGACCTGGCGAGAGATCATGTGTCATCGGGCAGGAGGGGTCAAGAAGTTGTCAATCGTGGACACACAAGCGCTGTGTGTGATCCTGGGGATTTTATGCTCAGAAAAAAATAAATAAAAGGAAAACGTCGAAGCAGCTTTGGTTTGAACCTCTCCAACTGTTAAGCATTTGTTTAAAAAAAAACAAGGCCACGCAGCGGTCCGATCAAGTTATAAATATCTACTGAATCATTGCGTGCAAGTGGGGATTCTCCAATTCTTGATCTCTCAAGCACACACACACACACACACACACACACAAAATGGCACAGCTCTGAAGCAGTGGTGCAGATCCTCTCATGCCCTGGCTGTCAATAGACTAATCTGCAGCCGTACCGATCTATAAAGTTGGTAAACGTTTATTTAGTAGCATATGCATCCATCCTATTGGTTAACGTGAAGGAATGTGTCGGAGCACCTCGTAGGGGATGTCAAACTAGGCGAGAAAATTAAAAAAAATTCTAACTTGCTAGTCTTTTTGTCGGGACGTCGTGAGGCGTCTCAGACGTCTTGTAGCCTATCTAAGAATATGTCACACTACATGGAGTAGCGACGCCTGTCGTCGCTCCAGACAAGCTACGTTCTGTCCTGATGCTGAAAATGCGTCGGTCACGACCAAATCGAGTCAAAATCGGCCTGCAATCGTGTAGTGGGTACCCGGCATTACACACTGAAGCGTTCAACATAACTAAAGCATATCAAGCACATCAAGTCAAGTGAAACTCCTATTGTCTGATTCTTGAATTCCTAACAGACTCACCGTAGTTGTCATATGGATCCACGTTGAGGTCTGGAATCTTCCAGCAGCGCACCGTTCCATCTAGGCCTCCACTGTAGCATGATTCCCCATCCTCACCCATGGCCAGAGAAAGAACAGCTCCACTACACCAACAAAGTAGTGTAGTAGTTTGTGTTAGTTTCATGTTTGTTTGTTCTCCGTGATATATAATCCTCATGTTTGTAATTGTCCAATGAGACGGGCAGATGCCAGTTAGAGGGATTATGGAAATCCACCTCCAGGGAATGGTTTTATCATTTGTGCCTTACATTGTAGTGTTTATCATGTACCATCTCATATGTAATGTTTCATGTCTCATATGGTATGTTTCCTATAACTTTTTGAAGTGTTGTTGATCCAATATCATTTTACCATTCCATCCATCCATCCATTATTTTATTATAATTTCGTAAATTGTAAGGCACTTTGAGCTGTGTATGAACAATCATCTGTGTATACACACGTGACACATGCTTGCATGCTTGTGTGTTCAGCTCACCTGTGGGCCCTGAATGTGTAGACGGGCTCAACATCAACCGCAGCATTCCTGTGGACAGACACAGTTATGATTGCAGTCCAGATGCTTACGGCATCACTATTTGTTGTGCATCTCGACGCATTATACTAATGATGAGTCTACCATAGCAGGGGTTCCCAAACTTTTCTGTGCCAGGACCCACCTAGAGAGGACTGATCTATTCAGAGACCCACAACACCATGTACCAGTAACAGAATTTTAGCTAATGCTGTACCTGTGCGTGCGGCAAATGATTTCCGATCCAGAATGTATATGCACCCGGCTAAATAGGACGACGAACAAGTAGGCTATTTTGCTGCAACCTTTCTCACGACCAATAAATGGAACAACACAATAGTAACGATTTAAAAAGCTATGTTCCTACTTCTTGGAGTGCATGGCTTTGTTGAGGTTCCAGAGTTTGAGTGTTCCGTCCTCGGAGGCTGTGAGCAGCACTGGCTGGACGGGGTGAAAGGTCAGGGCGCGAATGGCATCAAAGTGGCTACGCAGGGTGAAGCGAGGGTTCCATGTCTTCTTGAACTCCTCTCTGCTATCCTGCATCTAACACGCCACACCCAGCGAAGAGACGCGTGTACCAATGGATGAATATTCAAATAAAAAAAGGTAATAAGCAGTAATCATTCTTCTTCCAAGAATATCCACCAACTTTAAGTTTAGATACTAATAATAATAATAATAATAATAATAATAATAACAACAACAACTAGAAACTTTATTGTCCACAAATGTAAAAATTTGCCATTAATAAATAACAGTAATAAATATAAATACAAAAGAAGCATACAGCAAACAGGGTTCCAATGAGAGTGATGTTCTGGGTCAAAATGAACATTAGATGTATTAGAACAATGAGTCATGGGTGAGGTCACAACAAACACTGGAACAATAATGCCACAGCACACAAATGATTGTTCATCATTGTGTTTCACGCACGGCACTTACGTCCATGGAGAGATCGTTGTCATTGGCAACGGTGAGGTCAGCCAGCTCGCCCAGGTTCATGTCCCCGCCACCAACAGCGTCCATGATGAAAACGTCAGAGGAGAAACCCAGAGCCCCACCTGCAGGCCCAGGGAAGACATTGCACCACAATCGGAACTATAGCGCTGAATCTTATGTCCTTTTAATAAAACGTACGTCCTTCAGTTGGGAGTGAGCATAACTCAGTGCTGTGAGAGTTAATCTTATGACCTGTTAATAAAACATACGTTTTTCAGTTGGGAGTGAGCATAACTCAGTGCTGTGAGTTAATCTTATGACCTGTTAATAAAACGTACGGCCTTCAGTTGGGAGTGAGCATAACTCAGTGCTGTGAGTTAATCTTATGACCTGTTAATAAAACATACGTTTTTCAGTTGGGAGTGAGCATAACTCAGTGCTGTGAGTTAATCTTATGACCTGTTAATAAAACGTACGGCCTTCAGTTGGGAGTGAGCATAACTCAGTGCTGTGAGTTAATCTTATGACCTGTTAATAAAACGTACGTCCTTCAGTTGGAAGTGAACATAACTCAGTGCTGTGAGTTAATCTTATGACCTGTTAATAAAACGTACGGCCTTCAGTTGGGAGTGAGCATAACTCAGTGCTGTGAGTTAATCTTATGACCTGTTAATAAAACGTACGTCCTTCAGTTGGGAGTGAGCATAACTCAGTGCTGTGAGTTAATCTTATGACCTGTTAATAAAACGTACGTCCTGCAGTTGGGAGTGAGCATAACTCAGTGCTGTGAGAGTTAATCTAAGACATTTGGCGGGTGTTTCATGAGGTGCACCGCTGAGTTTGGGTACAGTGGGTGGGAGAGGGGGGGGTGGTGGTCTTACCTTCCCCAGAACGAGCTTGTCCGGACACTGCAGGGGGTGGGGAAGGTTTTGGGGGGAAGTCCGACATCATGCCCTGTAACTTGTTCCTGCGGTTCTCTGAACCCAACAAGGGGAGACACAGAACGTCCACATCATGCAGAGGTGAGACAGCCAGACGAAATGGACAGGAGAGACACAGGCAGACAGACGGACGGACGGGCAGACAGACGGGAAGGAGATAAGGTGATAAGAAGAGAAGGCACTCCTGGAGCGCAAATGGAAACATGGTCATAGAAGAAGAGAAACAACAACAACACAGTGGAACACTATTCTCCCAGAGGAGCCGTGACCACAGAACAGGAATGACGGACACGCAGGTCACAGCGACAGACTGACAGGGACCGTGAAACAGGCACAGTGAGACAGGTGCTTGGAAAAGACGCTGGCTTTATTGACAAGTAGAGGATGCCAAGAAACAGTGAGGAATAATGGGGGATGGGTGGCGGTGGTGGGGGGGGGGCAGAAAGATACAGGAAAGAACAAACTGGTGTGGCAGTGATGGCAGCAGCGCTGGCTGCTGGGGACGTTGCTATGGCAACAGCAGCGTACCTAACTCCCGTCCGTCCCCTGAGATCCGGGCCTCTCCCGCCCCCTCCCCCTCCTCCCCAGAGCCTAGGAAGTCAAACTCGCTGAGCGCATCCTCGGAGTCATCTTCGTCCTCCTCGTCGTCGGGGTCAATTTCTGTTGTCATGGGCTCCGCCATCTGGACACAGAGCAATGGAGGGTGTTTAGAAGGGGGGGGGGACGGTGGTAAGGCACCAACAGAAGAAGGGCCAAGACAAAAAGCAGAGGATAACAGTCATGGTTTTCATTTCACAGGCGGCAGGCCTTATGCTGCGCTCACATGGCAAACCGGACATCATGTTAGTGTACGTTTACCTTTACGGCATTTGGCAGACGCTTTTATCAGAAGCGACTTACTTGCAGTACATTTGGCAGTAGTTAGACAGGTCATATACCAGCAATTATAAGCAAACAATATTCTAAATAGAACAAATACAGCATAATGTCATTATACCTGTTATCACGTAATCAACCATAAATAGGTAATGGCCTAGCTAATAATATATTTTTTGTGTGTGTGTACGAGAGCAGGTCAGTGTAATTACTTGTAATAATGCGCGGCCTAATATTCAAACTTTTTGCCGTCCAGGTGTTCGTAGCTCACAAAGAGAAAACATTGACATTGAGAAGCTAATATTTATGATATATTAACACTATAATACAAAAATAATAACGTAAAACCTTTGCCACTAAATAATTGTATGGAATGCTTTTTTAATAAACATTTGTAAACAATGTGACATCACCGTAGCAAATGCCATTGCATCAGAATATGGTTTGCCGTCTGCCGTGTGAACGCAGCATTACACACGTGGTACAGCCTGTGACAGAAATGAAGCACACCTTGACTCGAGACTTTTTGCTTTTGCGCGGACCATCAACGCACTCCGGGCCGATGCCCTGGAAGTCGTCTTCCTCATCGCTGTCGTCCTCGTAGTCATCCTCACAGCCATGCAGGAAAGGGATCTTATCCAAGATTGAGCCACCCAGGAGCTCCTTGCTACCCTCCTTCCCCGCGTTTCTAAAAGTACAGTGTCCGTCAATCAGACTCAATAGCAACTAGCTGTAACCCATTCACAAAGAAGATTATTGTTGCCACCATCTTTCATCGTGTGTTATATTTATTGTATATAATTAGTGAACAAATGCTCTGACTGGCTTTGGGGGGAAAAATACAAAAGAAATACAAAACTAAAATCATAAATCTAATTGAGCATGTCTCAACACTGCATCTCTTGCTCTTGCCAATGGTCAAAATTCGTAGGTCTTCATTTAAATTAACTAAATCAACATTTTGGAATTTGAAAATGTTATAGTGCAATAATGATTCATTAAGGAAAATAATAATCATCACTAAAAATAATAATCTAAACTAATAAATAAAAACAAATAATGATAAATAATAATATCAACATTTGCAACCCGGTCAGGAGTGCTGTAGAGTAAGCGCGTCCCTTAAGGCCCCGATATACTTGCTTTGGTGCAACACCAACACGTAAACAACCTCTCGTGCAACGCGTACACGTAGACAAGCGGCTGCGTCACGAAAGGAATTGTTCACATACTGTACTTGCCTGCGGACCTTGTGTACGCTTGGAGGATTTAAAATATATCTAGTAGGGGGCAGATCGGGGCCAAATCATCCCTGGCTGAAACAGAATATTTTCCTTGACTACCTTTGAATTTCCATGTCAAAATGTGGAGTGGCATGGAGACACCATATAGATGTGAGGTAATTAAAAACTAGCTCTACAAACTTCTTTTTGAAACTTTTCATCATTGTTGTTCTTTGTTTAGAAACTGCAGTTGATCTGCATGTCCGATCCTGACATACTGCCCCCACACGTTCATGTGCGGTATGGCATCATGCGTACGCGCAGTGTTCATTTCTGAGGACGCGTACAAACTACGCTCCAAAAGAACGCAGGACACGTGCCCGATACGCCTGGTAGCCAGCTTGCGTACCCATAATTAAAAGCAAGTCTATTGAGGGCTTTAGGTTAAGTAAAGGTTAGGTTAAGTAAACTTGCTCCCTTAAGAGAATTACCTCTTGATTTGCTCTTCAATCTGCCTGACCAGTAAAGACTCTCCCCCTGTTGGGGGTTCTGGCTCCGGGGAGACTTCGCTGGCTGGTGGGCCGTTGGCCTCGGGGCTGCTCCTCCCCAAAAGGGAGCGCACACGCTTGGAACGCATGTCTAGGATGGTGTCTGAGTAACCCACCTCCTCCAGGTACCTACAAGCATGGTGAAGGCACAAACATGGTCAGGGTTCCCTGGTCAGATGTCAAACTCCCTGACTTTCACTGACTTCAAATCTAAATTTCCATGACATAATGAACAGAAAAACAGGTCACCAGATCGATGTCGGTGAAAAAGGCCGACAATAAACAAACAAAACGAATCGTGATGATATTTTTATACAAATGTAAATATTCAGACCAATAATTTAATTAGTTGACATGCTACAAACAAAATCCCCTTATATTCGATGATTCAACCCCCCACCCCAATATAATAGACCAAATTCCATGACTTTACATTTCTGAAATAAACTGTTTCAAATTACATGATAGAAATCCCATGACCAGTGGGAACCCTTCTCAGTAGGTATCACAGGCTGCTTAAATCTGTCGGTCTGAAAACAACACAATTATCTGTAATAAACATGTATAGACTATTAACCATTTTTAACCGTTACTTGACGTACTTGCGTAGCAGCTGACGACCCTCCTTCCAGGACATTTGATTGGCTGGCTCAGATTCGGACTCGGCTGGCCCGTTGGGTACTACAGGAAAGGAAGCATTAGTATGGTGAACGACCTTTCAGTATAAAAGCACGCAGACAAAACATCCTGCTATTACAAACCGTTTCAAAAGAAAAAACATGTAAATCAGACATGTAAATCATTGAATACAGTTTTAATATAATACCGTCTAAAGGTTTTGGTAATACATACACTGGTCTGTCTCTGTCTCTGTTTTTTTGTCCCCAGGATTCTGTTCAGTGCCCATCTTTAGCTTCTGATGTTTGGCCCTGTAATACAACAATCCACCACATGAGGGCAGCACAACCGTGAAATACTAAACTCTGTTGAAAACAAGCCACACGTGAATGAACCATCCAAACCCAGCTGAAGGTGAAGAGCCTGCGACTGACCTCTCCTGTTTGAGGGCATACTCCAGCATCTTGATTCGTCTCACCAGGTCTTGCTTCATATTATCTTGTCCTTTTCTCTCACCCTGAAGGAATGCTACCTGAGACTGCACACAAACGAGCCCAAAAAACCAAAGGAAGAGGACGGTAAAACACACATCCACATGTAGGCACACAATTTTGAGTTGGACCAAAAAAATGAAAAATAAACAAAAACCATAAGAGCACAAATTGTCCCTAGACTGAGATGTGCGCTGACCACAAACAGGGAGCATTTAAGTAGAGGGTTGTGGGGCAAGGCTCTTTATTTTTAACTCAACCAAACCAAGAACTCGCCACACAACAGCGGCAGGGGCCAAACAAGACATTGGCTGGCCCGCTGCTCATAAACTCCCACACCTGTTTCCTCTCAAGTTTTCCCTTCCTTTGGAGCCTTCCCCCAGCATGAGGGGAAAAGGGAAGTAATATGAAGACTGGGAAGTAACTCAGCCTTCAAGCTTGCACTTTACCAACATATCATTTGATAAGCCTTTCCTCATGAACTCAAAGAAAAGTCGACAGCAATGAAGAAACAGATATATACACTAGGACATTCTCAAATGCCTCTGTGGGACACAGAGCAAATGATAAAAACAAAGAGTCTTAGTCTGGAGACCCTCGGTTAAACACAGCCATCGTTGGCTTTACCCTGATGCAATCTGAGAAATAGGGCACACATTTGACATCTCGCTTTTCCCACATATTTCACTTGGCACTCATCAGCCTGCGTTTCATCAGCTTCTCCTTGGTGCGTAGCGGTGCCACGGGCTGTAATACTGCTATTTCACACTCCATTTCTCTTGCTATTCGCTCATATTCACACAGTCCCCCAAAACTAGAGCAGTCTAAAAACAGCCTTGCGGGGCTGGCACTGCCGTCTATGATAGTGTAGCCAGTCAGCCAGAAAAAAAAAAAAAATGCAAAGAAAAAAAAAACAGACAATTTTTAAAAAATAAAAGGCACTCCGCAAGAAAACAGACAGCATAATGCCAGAAACAAAAAAATGTATCTCTTTAACAACCTCTTCAGATGGGCAATCCAGATTAATGTACAATTGTTTTCCATCATACATGATGATAGCCTAATCTGGCTATCATCTGGCCAAGATTACTTTTAAACTACTGGTAAATACAAAACATTAAAATGGTAGGCTGCATTTCCACTGGATCTTGAATCTAAACCGCACAACTGTTCGACGTTTAATTGAAACTTAAAAAATATGGAACAAGGGAAATGATGAGAACCACTGTAAGGACAGTGTAGAGGAAGTATTTCCCTTAGACTGTTCAGAATAGATATAAGTCATAAGGAACCCTGCTGCGCAAACTAACTGCACTACCCTTGGGCACCAATGGACTAAAAGACAGCAGGTTATGGGAATATGTCTAGGAGAGGTATGCCATGCATTTCTACAGACACACACAAGCTACAACCTGCTAAACAGAGCTCTTTCTCTCTCTCACACACACACACACACACACACACACACACACACACACACACACACAAATGTCAACCAGTGTTCAAAACAAGTGTGAGACAAGTTCACACTGGTCTAAATCTATAATAACACACAATTTACTCTTCACTCTTCCACATGGTTTTATTTTGACCTTGAGATATGAGATATTGCGTGAGACAAAATGCACTTTGGATAACTATTGACAACTCTTGACATCTCACTTGAGGTTCTGTTTCTACACCTCTGCTCTGCTCTGTTCTGATGTGAACATCAACCTGCTGGAGAAATTGGTGTTATCCATAATGATGCATTAACCTAATTTGTTACTCAGTAAAACAAAGAAATTCAATGCAAGTGCAGCAATATGTTGACTGTGTTTTTGTTATGAGAGAAAGAAAAGAAAAAAAAGCATTGCTACATCATATTTATATTTATGTGAAAACATAAAAGCACAAAGTTTGCAAAAATGCTATCTTTGTGTGACAATCTGAAAACTCACTGAGCTACCCAGAACACTGCTCCTGAACCATTGTAATGTATGTATAACACATACTACACTTTGTGATAAGAATGCACATGTATTCATCTGTTTAAGATATGTTTTGCTTTGGCTACTGCCGACCTAATTGACTCAGGATTTTCTCCAGTCCATATTCAAATTGACTGACCGAATTATACCTTTTCTTTTATTGATTACCTAAATTTCAGAAAACATTATATATAATTGCTTGAAAGAGAGCCAGTATAATTGTACATGCTTACAGTACTACTAGGACTAAGACCCTTGATCACTACTAAAACTAGCAGTGTGCGCGTGTGTATACATGCAAGGACATCCCATCTGGCCTAGAGAGAGGTCTCCATGCCAGTCACCCGAGACACAATATCACAGGTGTTCCTAACAGGTGTATTAACATAAAAAGACACACTGCACACACAAACATTGCAGGCTACATTCACACTGTTTAAGCATCAACACTGGAGTTACATGGCTACATGTCACAATGTCATTATCTTAATGCCATAGCATTTCTCAATGAATTAGCCTATATAGCTAGCATATTGAGTTATGCAAGCACACATTAGAATGTGTGTGTCAGCTAAAGAGGTTAACATTCAAACATAAAAGCCCAATCTCTTTCCCCTGACTACATACACTAATGATGTGCTGAACATGAGTTTGACTTGTTCAGGAGTCATTTTTTCAGTTCATATTAAGATCTTGTGTTGATAATGTGTTGTTGTTTGGTTTTCTCTTTACTGGTATTGACCTGTTTCTGCAATACCGTTTAATTCAAGAGAAAGTGAAATAGGTTTGAATTGGCTCCATTGCATTGAATTGTTCTATAGAGGGTAGAAATAACGGTAAGTAGGTTGGTCAACCCCAAGCTTAAGTGTGTGTGTTCGACTCCTGAAATACCCAAACACCTGTATTCTAGTACAAAGTGTAGGGTACTTTTTGCAAGTCACTTTGCATACAAGAGTCCACAACATATCTAGCCTAACTGTAATATGATTTGCCTACATAATATAACTGCTTCTGCAAGCTAAACAAAAAGAAGAGGAACTGCATCTCAATGAAGGGAGCAAACCTGCATCGGGGAAAATAATTATACTGTAACAAATACACAGTATTGCAGTAACGGTGCCTGTAAAATACAGGTCTAAATATGCCTAATGCATGTGTGAAACGGGCTTTACACCGGGGAGAGATTACAAGTAACCTACTTTAAGTGTTCCGATTGGGATCCTTGGTCACTGTGACGTGAAACGGTCTGTAAACATATCGGGGTAGATATATCTGCCTTGATTTAGTAGCCTTCAGGGCTCTGAAATCAATGTTTTTGTGAAGTACGATTGTGTGATGTGCCGGCGTGTGAGAAGTACTTTCAATTCGTTATTTACAAAATGTAGGGTAGTAGACTAGATAGGATCAAGAGTGCGGTCGATGCTCTTATTGGCCTGTTACAATCTTCAGTAGTAAAAACTACAGCTGTTGTGTGTTGACAGCACCTCCGCTACAACAACACAGGCCACATTTTTTTAAATATTTGCCCCGTGGTATTTAACTAGCCCGAAATTTGACAAATCACAATATCACATTTCTACAACAATAAGAATAATGTTTGAGCTGTTAAAACTCGAAAACAGGCTATCCACGAGGCCTCTCTCGGCTAAAAAGTATAGTCATGGGAATGTTTGCATCTGTAGTATTAGGCTACAGAACGGTAGCATATATGCCTTTCAGCGATATGTTGATCTGAGTCTGAGTGCGGGACAACAGTAAATTACTTTTGATTTATGAATAAGTCTGCACATGTTTATCAGAATAGAAGCACGTTGACTGAGTGATTAACCGTTACCCTAAGTTCGTCTCTCTCTGCCTCCCAGCGATATTTCTCGGCCTGGAAGCGTCCCCACTCATACTGGATAAAGTGCAAGATCCCAGGAAGCGAGAGGCCTGCCTCCATGTCTTGCGGTTCCCGAGGCTGCGACGATCCTGCAATAGCCCCTGCTATAGTTGCTGGCGCTGAGGTAGCAGCAGTTGGTGTCGCCGGTCCGAGTGTTGCCTTCGGCCCGTTAGGGTTTCGCCCCATTCCACTACCTCCAGTATTTGGGCTTTGTCCGCCAGCTACTCCGCCAGATCGATCCGCCTCCATTTTAACGCTCAATCTTTCGCCAGGACAAGGAGGTGGAAACGGTCAGAGAAAATAATAATAATCCAGTCCTTTTAGGCCCAACGATCATAGACCACAGAAACCTCCCCTCCTTTCTTCCTTTCTCGTAAAATAAAAATTACTATTCAGTCCGTGTTGTACTTCACTTCCGTTTTCCAGCCTTCAAAATATGTGTTACGGTACCACAAACATATTAATTCATACCATAATGTTACATGATGGATGATAGCAATACTTTTACAGTCTATTTTGAAGATAGATCGCGTGGACAATAGGACACATATTTTATTTTAATATTTTATGAGTTAATTTGTAATGGAATACTGACAGCATGTCACCAAGCCAATAATAAAAGCGTTTACTCTTATTCTGTGTGAAACCGGTCTCCACCCAGTGTTTCCACCTCGCTGCTGGAAATGCACGTATATTTACAATATGTTTAACCGCATGGTCTAAACGTGCTCCAAGAGTAGATGAGAATGAATGATGTTTATGATCTTACACGAACCTGCAGTTGGTAGGACACACTTAAATAGTTCGATGCGTTACCGCACTGTTTCTTATGGTGTCTTTCAAAATAAAAGATAGGCTTTCAAACTGCAATTTTTATAAATGAAATTCATGAAAATACATAAATGGATGTTTTATTTATGTGTTTATTCATTACCATCATGTTAGGGCTTCCATTAGTGTATATCGTGTCGATTTCATTTAACTAATATGCATCAAATGGCACACAGAAAATATTTGGGATTTTATTTTGATAACTAAACCGGAAAAGCAAATATTTTATATTGTCACTAGCAGGATATTCTCTAGTCATTTTTGTTCAGCAGTTCATATACGTTTTAGCCATATAGCAATATGCTTTGTTGAATCAAATGTTGACTCTCTTTAAAAGTATTATTTTAATTCTATATTTATTTATATTTATAATATATATTTGCTTAACCATGCTTAGACCTTTGTGTATCTATTCCCGTTTTATTAAGATGGCATGTAGCCTAAACACAATATAAATGTAGCCTACAGTACTTGAAAATGTAAACACTTTTTTCAGACTTCATCTTAGAGATATGTGTAAGGTAAGGTATGTACAATTCTTGGTGAAATAGCGGGTGTTGTTAACGTCATTACTACAATTTCTGACATGAATGGGTGCTTCACAGTTATCTTATTTTTTCATTGTGTACAGTGTATCAGACTACATCTTAATGACTGACGTACAGTAGCCTACAGTAATTGTAGGCTATATTGACACAATACTATTTGTGTCAATTGGATTTGCTGTCTCTGTAGTAACTAAATACATTTTAATATGATTGCTTGACATTTTATGCCAATTTTCTATTTCCACAGCTTGCTTTAAGCCCAGAAAAACATACATCCCCAGTGTCCGTCCCACAATAAATGGGCTCTAAGTTAGTTAAACCAGCTTTCTGAGCTCAGACAAGTTCAGGTGCCATGCGTGTGAGTTTCTGCCAGGGACTGTTAACAGGAGCCATCGTCCTCAACCTCCTCATACTGTACTATGTGTCCCGGGCTCAGCAGCAGATGATGGAGAGACGGAGAGACCTTGGCAGGGGCTCAAGGAACACTGGGCTGCCCTCCTCTGGGCTTGGAGGGGGCATTGGGGGTCTTGTGGGGCCTGTCGGTGGGCTCGCTGGGGCTGGAGCAGTAGGCGTTGAGGGTAACAACCGCGGGCCTCGTGTCACAGTGCTGCTCCGCGAGTTTGAGAACTTTGAGAATTACGTGGCAGACGTGGCGCGCTCCTTCCTCCGCCAGAGACCCGAGCTTCCGTTCATTGCCGTGGCCGACACCTTGCCTTACCCGCCGCTGCTTCTCCCAGAGGGCGCCCGCCTGGTGGTGCTCTCCCCCAGCCCCGAGCAGCCGCCCCAGGCTCGCCGGCCCGAGTTCCACGTCCAGACGGAGTTTGTCCTGCTGGTGCCCGACGGCGTGGAGCTGGAGCAGGGTCGAGCCGTGGAGCGGCTGGTCAGAGAGCTGGAAGGTGAGGGCGGAGGCCCCGTGCGGCTGGTGGCTGCCCCGGTGCTGGCTCGCTCTGCTGTCCAGTGCCTCCACCTACAGGTGAGCTTGAGGGAATGGACCGCCGTCTACACGCCGGCGGCATCTGGGAGCAGCGGGAGCGTGTGCACGGCCCTGCAGGGAGACGCGGTGGTCCTCGTCCGCACAGAGGACCTCTTCAACCTCTCCGTCCCGCTGGGGCGACCCCTGTTCCCCTCGCTCTTTGTCCAGACCTCGCTGAGAGGGTGGAAGGTCAAGCTGCTGGAGGGCCCCTGCTTCTCTGCCAGTCACCGGCCGCTCTTCACCTCCGCACACAACCAGTGGAAGGCGGACACACGTCTGAAGGAGGCCGCGGGCCGGCTGGCGAAGAGCTTCGGCCTGAAGCGCCTCGTGCTGCCCGACGGGAAGGAGCAGTGGCATGGCTGCGCCAAGGAGACGCCGCGCTGCTTCAGCACCGTGCTGGACGATACGCCAGAGTACCTGTACATGGAGCGGTGGACGCCGCCCTGCTGCCTGCGAGCCCTCCGTGAGACCACCAAGTACGTGGTCAACATCCTGGAGAGCTCTGGCGTTCGCTACTGGCTGGAGGGGGGGACGCTGCTGGGCGCTGCCCGCCACCAGGACATCATCCCGTGGGACTACGACGTCGACCTGGGCATATATCTGGAGGACGTGCCCAACTGTGATCACCTGAAGAACCTGGACTCGGGCTCCATGGTGGACGCCAATGGTTACGTCTGGGAACGAGCGGTGGAGGGGGATTTTTACCGTGTGCAGTACAGCGAGGCGAACCATCTGCACGTGGACCTCTGGCCGTTCTACCCGCGCAATGGAGTCATGACCAAAGACACCTGGACAGAGCACAAGCAAGATGTGGAGTTTCCAGAACACTTCCTGCAGCCGCTAGTGCCCATGAGCTTTGCGGGCATCACTGCCTTCGGGCCGAACAACCACCGCGCCTTTCTGGAGCTAAAATTTGGAGAGGGGGTCATTGAAAATCCCCAATACCCAAATCCTGCTAAGAAGAGGCTGGATAGAAGCATTTTATGAGAGAGGAAAATACATTTTCACTAGATATTAAACTTTTTTTTTTTTTTTTTGACTCACTCCAAAGGAATTGCCTGAGAAGATGTTTTAGCTCCATGTACACAAAATAGAGCTTGTATTACACTACAACATCAACTATAGACATTGCCATTAAATGCAGAAATTAGCCTGGTGTAACCAGACTCTAAATTCATTTTGTGATTAGGGTTTGGGCATGCTACATTGGTAAGTGTTTGGAATCATATAGTCCTACTGGGTGTATACTTTACCTCTTGTTAATTGTTTGACTGTGAAAATACTAATGCGAACAGATTTGCCGACTATAATCGCAGCCATTTTTATTTTTTTTATTTTTCTGAGCAATAGTCGGACAGAGCCAGGCCAGTTGAATACCTATATTCAGTCTAACCATTTCTACAGTATATTCACTATACATATTCAGTTATGTATGACCTGCATAACATTACCATTTTACTCGCAAGAGGTATGGGTGCTTTTCAAAATACGATTGCAATGTCATCAGGCCAACCTCTTAGAAAACATTAGCTGCAGTGATAACAAATAACAGGACCATGTTCCATCGGCAGCAGAGCTTATGTACATTAATAGCAATGCCTGAGTTGTAGTATAAGATTTAATGACGTTTAAAATTAAAATTGTTTCATGGAATTGAGAATGTTGCGTCATTTTGCACAGTTTTGCTTTCTTCAGTTTGCACAATATATGTATAAATAATACGGTACGTTGATTCCATTTGTGTTTTTCATACATTATAAGTTATTTTCGAGCTTGTGAGTTGTGAATAATACCAGATCAAGCATTGAAGTTATTTTATGTTGTTTGCTTACTTATAATAATGTTGATAAAGACTTATTGAGCCTAGCCAGCTAAAATTGTTCTATTATTTAAAAGTGCTGACAAGATCACTGGGAAATTAGGTTTAAGTTAAATTTTAATCATAATCTGGAAAATGTCTTCCAGGCCTTTTATATTAACATAACATAGATGTTTACTAAAACAATTTTGTCAATATCAATCCATGTGTGTGTGTCCTGCGTTACTACTGAGCATGTGTGTATGAATTGGAATGTACTTCTTTCATTAAGTGTAGTATGGTGTAAAAAAAAATACAGATAATACTGGACATATTTACACACCTACAGTCATGGCAAACCATTGTAACAGTGTTATTACCAGGGTATGATGTTAAAAAACTTTTTTTTTTTACATTATATATGTCAATGTTATAGTAAAAAATACAATTCAAAGATAATAATAAAAAATAAAGATGAAAGTTTGTAAAAAAAAATTACATTACTCATAAGCCAGTTTCATCCTTGGGACTTGAATTATTATTTATATGAGAGATGTAACATTGCTACGCCACCAGGTGGCAGTCTGAAATAATGAAAAATACAGAAGATTGTGTATTATATTTGACACCGGATAACAAATATGTTCCTTCAGTCTAGACGGGTATGGACAGCGTATGTGAGTAAAGTCTAGGGTAGAGGCAGGGGCGATTCTAGGATTAGACCTTTAGGGGTGGCAGCCCCTAAAATGTAGGCCTACATACAAATATGTCTAAATAACAAATGACACTAGGCCGATCAATCTTTAATAAACAATAATACAATTTCTGGTGGAAATGTGTCTCTAAAGAAAAATACAAAATTCTGTAAGAGGTGACGATTTAAAATATAATGCAATAAGGTCTCAAGCCTTCTGTATTTCTTTCAATTTCTCCCCCAAAATATTCTCCTGTAAGTTAGATGTAATGTTTAAAATGTAATGTTTAAGGGCTGACACTTTCCTTAAAAATGTGTTAAATGTGAGTTTTTTTTTAGGGGTGCTGAAAATAATTGTAGGGCTGCTTCAGAACCCTAAAAAGGGTCTAAAAACACTCATGGCTATGGTTGTTACAATTTTAAAAGTTGTAGTAAAAAGGAATTTTAGATAACAGGAATAACACATTTACGTTGCCACAAATAGGCTTCTTAAAGTAACGTCTTGAAATTCCTTTGGAAATGCCTCCTTAATAATAGCTTGAGTGTTGACTCCAAGTTGCACCTGTTGCAAGTCTGTAATATAATAGGCTACTCTACGTTTGCAAGTGTACAGGGTGTGGCAGATGTTTCAACTGTTTTCCAACTTTGTTTTGTTTAATTTATGAGATATAGTGCCGTGTTGTCAAAGAGTACACAAATATGGCATGTCTTTTTTTTAATGCTATTATTTTTATTTTTTCATTCATACCGTGTAGCCTATGTTAAATTATGTGATAGCAAATGTAATTGTAATGTAATTTTGCTGACCAAGAAGGCTACATTACAGGTATTGTGGATCAAACCATGACTGCCTGGGAGTCCCAACATACACTCACCTAAAGGATTATTAGGAACGCCATACTAATACTGTGTTTGACCCCCTTTCATCTTCAGAACTGCCTTAATTCTACGTGGCATTGATTCAACAAGGTGCTGAAAGCATTCTTTAGAAATGTTGGCCCATA
>JAODLL010054409.1:553-8053 GCA_026546735.1 Forbesichthys agassizii
GTGTGATAATTAATTGATCCCCCCCCCCCCCCCCCCTTATTTTTTATCAGACTGAAAGTGATAGTGTTCCAAGCGCAGAGAGGATGTGTCACCAACCACCCATGGCGATGGGAAGGATCTTCAACACCTACCTCTTTCTGCTTTTGAATTGTGCTCTTGAATAGTGACAGTGTTTATATATGGCTTGTCTTTGCTTTTCAAATCCACTATGTGTATTTATTTACAGCAGTGCTAAACTGTATTTACTGCTGCTGCACTAATAGTGTAGGCCTATTTCCATAACACACCTTATAATAGCTGTCCCTGCTTGACGATAATGCATGTTGTAGCCTATAGGCTAAATTGCCCAAAATGAACTCAAGCAACCAGGTCAACTGCTAGACATGCAATTTCGAGTGGTACTGTTGTGTTTACCCACTAGAGGGCAACATGTACTGTAATCAACAAACATACATCCTTGTCCCTCCACAAAGATGTCAACGGAACAATAGCAATAGCAATTAAATTGATTAGCCTATTTTATAATTGTATAAACGTGTCTGGAATAGGCTATGGTTTATAGAGATATCTGTCGGGGGGCCACAGCTGTAAATGCATGCTAATTGAAAGACTGGAAATGTGAAAACTAAAGCAATGGTTTGTTACACATACATTCAATAGGTTAATCTATGACTATGCTATATTTACAGTTTATTATGTAGACAGTAAGTTACTATCTATAAAGATGCCATCTTGGTAGCCTATATAAACCTGTAAAGATAACCTATTATCTATAAGTACATTAGGACTGCCTATGTGGTTGCTGCTGTTTGAGGAATGTGAATATAGCTGCAGTACACCCCTTTCACCTTAAGGGGCCTCTCAAGCTCTTTACAAGCACTACTGTGTCGCCAGTGCAGATAAATGGCACCTCGTTAATCAAATCTGCATGAGCGCGCTCAGGTTGCCATGGCAATAATTATCAGAGCTGCCTAATTAACTTCCTCAATTGCTTAATGATATACGACCCTCTGAGCCCCCTCACTCTAATCCAAGTTCTGTTTTTATTTTTCCATTTTCTCTCCCCAGTGTTAACCCGTGACCGCCAAGATAATAGAAATTACAGATAAATTAACTACAGAATCGCATCGTTTCCTCTCAGCCCATCGTATGCTCAGATAGAAATGAGGGTGAAATGGATGATGCCAAACTTCGCACGGAAACTCTTGGCAACACGAGGATGCGGCGACGGGTCCGTGTTATAAAAGAATGTGACTAGCATGCTTTCTCTCCAGTAGTAGCGGCAGGCGGGTGACCTGGCGTGACAGCTGACTGAGGTTTGGAGAGCAGGGAGCTTGTCGTCTCCGATCAACCTGCTGCGGCGGCCGAAGCATCCAGGCGGAACTCTAGGAGACGAGCCAGGACAGGAGGGCGTACCTGGTGACACACTCTTACCATCCTGTCACACCCATCTCGTGTAGCTACTGCCTGCCGCTTCCATCTACAGTGTCCTGTCAGTTGGTCCACAAAATAGCATACTCCGTTGTCCACGATTAGTTTCCCCACCTCTCTGATACTTTTAAAGGTAAATACAAGGCTCAAATAGGAAAAGTAGACATATTAACAGTGTAGTAGGATACAGTCTACCGATATACCGACTGATTTTTCTGCATGCACAATCAGATGTTTCTAATTAAAACATCACCTCAGTTGGGTAGCGTCGTTGCATGGTTAGTTACGGGTCACAGCCAGGAGTTATTGCAGCCAGCAGCGCAGAGCAGTGTGTGGCTTACGGATCAGAGACAGGTCAATAAACAACAGGAGTTGGGAGAGTTCTCACGATTGACTCTGTGACCATCAGGAACGTCTGGGTCAAATCAGACTTTGGCAAATGGCAATTGGTTACATTGTAATTACAGTCAATGTTTGCCATATGTTTGGCACCGCCCACTGACTGACAATGGGATACAATTTTTTTGTCTTCTCTTGCCATAATTTAAGTCTTAGCTGACCTCATAGCCTATGTTACTCAGAAGAAATTAATAGCCTATGCATCTGCATTATTTGATGAAGGCCAAAGCATTCATTAGTTTGCCAACAGAGGTTTTGCATTTAAATTTAGCGTAGGTTATAAATCACATATTTGTGGTGTGAGGTAATAGCCTACAGATTGGTCCTTTTTTCTTGCTTTGATTTTCCGCATCCTTTTTTTTACTTTGTCACACTGTACAGGGATAGGCTACAGGAACGGACCACATGCTGTCAGTGACAACAAACTACGTGAATCACGGCTGAATCTCTTATGTTATACGTTATGATATGTTACAGAATTCATATAGCTTAACCAAACTGTTTGTTTAGGTTTTTTTGTCACAGTTAACTTCATGCAACTGTAGAGTGAGAAAATTTGACACAATAGGTGGAAATTAATAGTGCCGCGCAATTTAGTAAGTACAGTACAGTTATTTTTAAAGGAAAGACATTGCAGCTGTAACAGTAAGTGTTTAGTGCGTTTCTGTTGTTAATTGTACCTGTTAGCTTTCATTCCGTGAGAGCAGTGAGAAAAAGTGACAGGGGAAGATTATCTTCCTAACACCTCTGCACTGCATCACTGTGTATTTTCTCTCTTGTGAGTGGATTTCATGGTTGAGAGTGCAATTTGAAATAGGATTAACGGTAGGGTGTCTGGTAGTGTTAGCTAAACCTCTTTGTGTCAGGTGCGGTGGCGAGAGGTCTATCATTGTGTCTGCCTGTACTCCTACCACCCAACTTTGCTCCAGGGTGATTCCTTAAATATTCCTCAAACACTTTGTTGGTATTCATCTAAGAGGCAGACACATGGTGAAACGCTGTGGCTTTCAAACCTCTAAAAAGCCAGAGAAAGAATGTATTCCTTCCCTTATTAGAGAACCTCAACATGTTCTCTGGAAGTAAAATGCAGGCTTTTGTTTTCCACAAAGTTACATAAAGCTGTAAGAACACGCCCCCCCCCCCCCCACCCACCCCCTCTCTCTCTCTCTCCCTATCTCTCTCTGTCTCTCTCTACCCCCCAGTCTGTAGTCTGTCTCTCACTGCCTCTGTGACATTGGGAGCCCACATGGTTGGCAGGGACCCAGAGCCACAGAGAGGACACATTCTTGCGACGACCGTCGGCTATGTTCGGGCTGAAATGCCCAGCTCTCCACTCCCACCGTTGAGTCTCACCAGAAAACAACGTTTTGTAGCTCTTATGTAACCCGGCCTGCTTTTAAAGAAGGTGATGGCCATAGGGAGGGATTATGAGCTGTAGAGAGAGGGAAAGAGATGGGGAGAGAGAGAGAGCGAGCGAGCGCTCCAAATTTTTTAACCGGCTTGCCCGTGGGGTTTTGTCTGCGAGAGCACAACGTCTCCACTCTGTCCTAAAATGGTCCGAATGTGAAGAAGACTAAAAGTAAGCTCAAGTGAAACTATTTTACCTTAACCTTTTTTCCTCACAGCCGACATGTGAGAGCTTGAGAAGAGCATCCTGAATTTCCGGATCGGAGCGCTGTGGCAGGAGCAGGTAGTGTTACACAACTGTGGAAAACCCTGAGGCTTTCCCAAGGCTGGGAGTGGCATCACCCTCGTCACCAGTAAATACCAGCTAACACATCCATAATCCTGCAGGTTAACTGGATGACTGGCTCTCTCGTAAGGGCATGGAAATGAGAGGCTGTGGTGGGTGGGGGGTCTGTAGAGGGAGGGAACCATTAGTGCAATAGTGTCCAATCACGTGACCCGTATTTTGCATTTATTCAGGATTTTATGCCCACACAGAGGCGTTATCTGGTATAGGCGGGCTGGGCATTTGTCTAGGGCACCTGCCAGTGGGGGCCTCACAACATTGCTGTCCTTAAAATAACGTAGTCATGTCTAACGTTTTAATGAGGACTTATTATGTAATTTTCAGACTTTACTATGTTAAGGCTGATTTATGCTTCTGCGTTAAAGCTATGATGGTCTTCCATAAGTTCTGGACCTACGCCGAACCCTATAGACACACAAACAGCAATAAGATATGCAAGAGAGCTTTGGAATTAGCAATCTATTTACACAACGTGCTGGACAGTATATGCATAGGAAATCTTGGTATAATTATTTGCTGGAAATAAATATTTTTGTATGCCTTGAACGTCCAAGACTATAACTTAACTCTTAATAAGAGATTTCCTTTTTGTTCGGGCAAAAATACAATCAGTGTTCTTTTAGAAATACTTTTTCTATCTGCACAAACTGTTTCCCATATTAAGTGTTGGTGTATAGCTAAGCGTTTACATTTTATACTCTATTCTATTTTGTGAGCTTATCCAAAGATCAATTTCCGTGTAGTGGGGCTTCACATACGCAACACATACAGGTTGGCTCCACGTAGATTTGACGTAGCAGCATATGTCGGACTTTAACAACTAGAGGATACAATTGCTCTATAACATTTTTATAACAATCTACAAAATACTACAACCTCACATGGGTAATGATCAACCTAGTATGTTGCTTGTATAGTCTAAGCATGTATAGTCTATATGTAGTTTTCTTTGCGTATAGGCCACCGATTAAATAGATTCAGCTCTTAAACAAAGCCACCCCTGCCTGTAATTGGTCAGATTACAAAGCTCTTGCACCTACGTGGCACCTGATTGGACAGGTGGACCTTTTCGGGGTGTGATAGTCCCGTTTGTCTAACATGCCATCAGCTGCTGCCGGGGCAAGTCTGCTTGAAGGAGAGGGAGATAAAGTCATGCCGTGAGAGAAAAGTATGGCTCATTGGCCAAATCAGTTTGAATGGGGAGAGGGGAAAAGAAATCACTGCGCATAAAACACTAATGACAATAAATGTTTACTCAGAGCAGCAGAAAGTCCGGGTCCTATTTTATTCAGATTTGGCTGACATTTACTCTAGACAGCACCGATATTTGGCCTATTAGAAAAATGCACTTGCTTACGTGATTCTTAGTGTGTGTGTGACTGTGTGTTTGGATGCCTCATTTAGCATGCCATGCCCTGCCCTGTGGCCGTAGACCTTGCTGTGGGCAGCACCACCAGGGTCATATATCTGGCCCCACCATTGCATGGCTGTTTTCATTCCATATGATGGGAGTCACGCCACATTCCTGTTACAACTTCTCTGCGGTGCATTCAACTCTCCCGGCCAAACCGCAGGTCCATGTGTTCTGAATTCTCTCAGAGTTTTTTCTCATTTACAGAATCTCTCACTTCTCTCTCTCTCTCTCTCTCTCTCTCTCTCTCTCTCTCTCTCTCTCTCTCGCACACACACACACACACTCATTTATGGACCCACAGCAACATGCCAGCAATACACAACCACACATTTGTACACACATGCTAGAAGCTAAAACGCGCGCACATGTCTCACTCTTCTCTTATTAATGTGCGATGGAGGTTATATGGTTGCCAGTGACAACCGGCTGTTAGTGAATGCTGGGGGTACTATTTAAGAGAGTCTCCAGCATGCAGAGGCTTGATGTAGCACCACTGTGTGCAGACCAGACCCATCAGGGACAAAGAGTGTGTGTGTGTGTGTGGGAGGGGGGGGGGGGGGCGACTAAGAGCTTGGCACTTTGACCCTGCCAGCATATGTATATCTCTCAGCAATGGCAGTGAATGAGCTGCCATAGGACTGCCCTGCATGTGTGACATCACACAATTATCTTGCTCTTCACATCTGCTTATAATAATAGTTGAGCCATGTGACAGAAAACAAAAGGGCTGTATATTGTACTGTGCAGTTCTTTGTCCATAACGAAGTTGGCAGAGTATAAATCACAAGCCCTATACGTTAAGTTCCTGATGCTCATGTGGCCATTATTTAAGTGAAATATGATAATACAAAAATATATATATATTAAGCAACAAGTATGGAAATGATTCCATCATCATATAGTCTGATAAACAGACTGACCACTTTGTTAATTGGGAAAATAGGAAAACTATTTTGAAAAATATGTTTAGAAGCAATAATTTGTTAAAACATCTGATTTATCATTTTTAAAAGGTGTGATGGTGAGTAAGTGATTCGTCGGGGAGCCTACACATAAGCGTTTACCTTTGAAGCTGCATTGTGACAGGATGAAGTCCCATATCTGGAAACATATTCTGGAGGGAGTGACTTGAACCAAGCGCCGTCCAATTATGTGTAAGCAGCTCTTATTCCACGCTACAGTTTAGCGGCTTGACGCCGTCAGACACGGGCTCGTAGGCTACCAACGTGGAATAGATTGTACTCATTTAAACGAAACAAAGGTTGAGCTATATTTCTGTGACAGGCGTCCTTGGTGTGCTAGCGGAGGAAGAGGATGCTGCGAGGCTTTTTTTCCTCTGGAATTCTGCGGGTTTATAAATGATTCATGAGAGCCTATTTTAAGGGAGTAATTGCGCTCTCACTGAGTTCCAGTTATGATTGTTGTTCGGCTGAGCGGTTGCGTGTGAAGCCGGTCGCAAATCTGCAGAAGAAGACCGGCGGAGCCAGGCGGTACAGACTGTGGGCAGACATCCAGAGGAAAGTCTATTAATTTAGGAGTTGATACGCGTTTTCGCCTGCACTGGACCGCTTGACAAACCGTCTGTCACAACTGTTGCTGCAGCGGACCGACCGTAAAGACATTTCAAGTGTGTGAGGATGGGATTTTTGACCAGTGTGAGCCCGACAACGTGTGTTTTTTGCTATATGTTCTGCAATTATCATGGAAGAGAGACTGATATGGCTGTTGAAGCCTTGGATACACCTTCATATGCCATGTTGTGATGCTACGTGTTGATCGAGGAAAACCATAATGTTTCACACCACTCCCGGCTTTTTGATATTGGTTTATAATCTCGGTGTATGAAGCAGAAGCGTTATTCGTTTTTTTTGGCAAGACAGTCTGGGCATTTCGACTGCCAGGTAGAAGAACAATTAGTGATTTTTTAGTGACCTTGCCAATTTGGCAACGTTCGGGTGGGGGGGAGGTTACCATGCTGATGATGGAGAACAACGGAATGGACGCGCATCAGGTTGATATCGATTCAGATTTTGAACCTCACGGCCGAACACGGTCGTGCACCTGGCCGCTGCCGTGTCCGGAGGATTTTCCCGGGGGAGAAGAGGGAAATCGAGGTCTACCCCTGGCCTCGGTCAAAGTGGAGCGGTACAACATCCCCGCATGTAGGGGTGAGAGAAAGGGTGGCGCGCCGACAGAGATAAAGCACCCAGCCGGCGCCCCTGCGCCCATCGTCGCCGCTCCTACATGCATGTCTGGGGCGGCACTCGACGTTGCCGGCCAGCTGCGCAAAGCCAAGTCTTCACGGCGTAACGCATGGGGAAACCAGTCGTACGCGGACCTGATCACGCGAGCCATCGAAAGTGCACCGGAGAAGAGACTCACCTTGTCACAGATTTATGATTGGATGGTTCGCTTTGTTCCGTATTTCAAGGATAAAGGCGATAGCAACAGTTCAGCTGGATGGAAGGTATGTTATTCACCGTTGCCATATTGTGAATAATTT
>JAODLL010054409.1:13053-17140 GCA_026546735.1 Forbesichthys agassizii
ATTTGTGCTTGTTGTTGAGTTGCAATGCCTGATGGGAGTCCAGGTCTAGTTAATAATTCAGATGAGGCTCATTATCAAAGGCTGGCAGAGCCCTCTCTCATTCCACCTTAATTGCAGACAGGATGTTACTCTCACACACTACACACACACACACACAGTATGCAAACACACTGGCACATACCCTGAGCCCAGTAGGGCTCTGACTGAGATTAGGCCAGTATCTTAGTATTAGCAGGTGAGTGGCCTAGCTATTTCAGATAGCAGTATATAAATCGCGCTCAAAGCAACTCTCCCCCCACCCCACCCCCCCCCCATCCACCTTCCCCATTACAGCGTATCGACCAGGCCTGTGCTCATATTGTAGGAGACGCTTACATTTTTTTAATCGGGCTTTTTCTGCTGTCTGAGCGCTCGGCAAACTCAGATTGATGGGAGGTAATCAGGAGAGGACAGACACTCTGTGATTAATGCCGCTGCAAGACAGGAGCTCTCAGCATGACCCCCCCCCCCCACTTCCACCCATCACCATCATCACCATCATCATCATCATCATCGTCACCATCATCACCTTGGTTGGCCCAACAATAAAACCTGGTCCTGAAAAATTAGGAATAGGAATGTGTTGGTTCCAGCCACACACACACACACACACACGTGCGCGAGCGCGCGCACACACACACACTTGATAATTAGCTCAAGAGCTGTGCTGATTGGAATCAGGTTTTCTGTGTGTCTGGAATCAAGACATGGTCCGGACCTCGTTTTCTCCACTCGCTGCCGACGACACGTATAGCCCATATCTGAGCTGACAAAGATGTGGGGGTCGGTCAGTATAATTCAACAGCAATACCCGGAGAAGGATGTCCAGTCGCTACTGATCTTCATAAACAGGTGATTGCTGTGAAGTGCTCTCAGATATTGTCTCCTGGCATATTGAATGTGGAACACAGAGGCTTCAGATGTTTCAAATGACTATGTTATCACTTAGTTGGTGTTCAGGTGTGTTTACCATCAGTATGGTGTTGCATTCATTGTCTTGCACCTGTAATGCAAGCGTAATTGTTAGCTGATACAAAGCCCGCTGAGCTCGTGTAACGAAAACGTATACTACGTATATTCTACGTAGCTAAACCAAGTACGATGATGCAAATTGCCACCCCTAAATACAGATGTTTGCCATCGGTTATGACGGCTATGACGGTGCTAGGTCAATTCAAGGCAAGAACAAGACATCTACTGTCTATTGTCTGCTAATGAATATTCATCAGTCAACTGAATATTTGGACAAACGGTAACAAAAGGCTCCCAAGATAGTTTAGCCGGCGGGAAAAAAGCTTCCGTTGCTGATAATTGTGGAGAGATGATCAATAATATATGTTAAGCAGACTTGCATTAGTACGTACAGATACAACTTGCACATGGCCAGTCAGGAAGACAGAGGCTAGGGGTGTAGGATAGCCTGCCAGTGATTTCTGTGTCAGTCTAGTGAAAATAGGTCAGCATCCGCGCTAGCCGTTTAGCATTCTGCCCATGCAGTGACTGACGCGGAGAGACGACTGTTAGCCTCGAATGAACCCACACTGTTTCTGTCTCATTTTCTCCCTCACTTTCCCTCTTTTTCTTTACTCCCTTTGGCTCCCCCCCTCCACCACCCCTCTCTCTCTCTCTCTCTCTCTCTCTTCCTATCTGTGTGTGTGTGTGTGTGTGTGTAATCTAAACTCTGTCATCTCTCTCAGGCCCCTTCTGTTTAAATTCTCTTGAAGCTCATATGGGGGAAATTCAAATCTGTTGCCGTGGTCTTAGATTAAGGCTGCTTCTGCTCAACAAAATTGCACATAAATCCAAAGCACTCCGCTCTAATTTTCCATTGAGTTCATTGGATTTAGATATACTTTTAAATGTTTTTTTTTGTGTATGTTAAGCTGTGCCTCACGGTTTTATGAGGAGATGGTATCAACTTGAGCCAGACCTAACCTGGTTGCTGTATCTATTATCGCCCAGTCAGATATCATTTGTCATCACCAGATCCCAGTCATTGTCAATGAGAGACGTGGGAAACCATAAGATCTGTTATTGTGTTTCTGGGTGGGGAAATTGTCATTATACAAAAGTGAGAAAAGTTTTGAGCGATACCACCAGGCAGTCCACTCCCCAAAGCAGATTTGTGTTTCACTTTTACTTTTCACTAATTGTCACTTATTTAATCACGTTTAATTAACACAGAGAATGTTTCACCTGAAGCCACTTGTAGCATATTTCTGCTTTCTGGGGTGAGATATTCTTCTGCCTCAGCAGAGGTCCTCCTTAACTATGACTGTGGTGATTATATAATGGCTCTCCAATCAGAATTTAGGTTACTTAAAGTCTTTTATATATTTATATTTGTATACCTTTGTTACGGCAGCGTGTCTGCTGGCTTAGAGATGTTTGTTCCTTTTAAACATGCTTGCCTTCCTTGATCAAGTGATTCTTGTGTTAAGGTTCCACGCAGGCCTTTTCATTGTAGCTATAGCTGCCAGGTACCTCTGCACAAGCCTAGAAGAGTTATCTGAGGAACAGCAGAACTAATGACTTTAACTGAGAAACCTCTTCATGGCCTAGGTGTGAGTTTAGTCTACATTTACTACAGTTAATTTACAACAGGGCATCAATGAGATAGAGGCAGGCCAGACTGTGGCTGCAATGACACACAAGCCTACCTGCATATTTTCCTTCACACATTCATTGTCCTTCCCCTACACTATCCTTTCTTCTGTGTTATTCGTCTCTGGTGTAGCGCCAGGAATCACCCCTCGGACTGATTTATGGGCCCGGCGAAAGTCTGACTTCATCAAATCCTCGATAGCGGCAGTCATATATAGTGTCTCCCGATGAAAGCCACCAGAGTCGATGTGTAGATTTAACGGTAGCATTAATCTGCCTGTTTAATGGCGTTGCTGAGCGGAAGGTGGTCAGCATTAGAAGAGACACCGCACTCAGAGATGAGTTACGGCAGGGGAGTTGGCTGCAAAGGAAAAAAAGAATGGCGAGGATGTGGAGGAATGTTCCGGTAACAGAGAGGCGAAGGAAAGGCACGGGCGCTCGCTTACAGATAGAGGTGTTGCCCAGATGTTTGTTGTCCCCGATCCAATTCGGGGCCCTATAATTGACAATCTCACCGTTGGATGGAGGTAGTATATGCATTGATATAAAACAATAACAAACATGAATGATTCCCTTATGAATGTTTTAAGAAAATTAAAGTATCTTCTTTTTGACTACTAGTTCCATGGAGGTGTTACAGTGAGTGCTGCATTTAACACCTGCTCCTTTGTGAGTGTATTCATTTTCTCCTTAATGTGACTGCCAAATAAATCACAGGAGGAATATTTAGACATTCTACTTTTTTCCCATTTTCTTTCTTCCATTTTTTAAAACTTTTCTTTCCCCCTTCCCCATGTGCGGGAAACACTTTTGTCAGGTTGGGTGTTTGCGTTTGCACGGAATGTCGTGTTTTGGCCGTGTTTTGGCGCCGTCGCCACACAGCATGGACGGGGAGGAATAGATGGAGACATAGTGAGGCATATGGACAGATGGAGGGCTGGGCAGGGAGGTGGGAGGAGCGATAGTAAAGGGTGGTGTGTGTGTGTGTGTGTGTGTGTCACTTTCACAGTGTTGGTTACATAGAGGCAGTGGGCCTTTTCCTAACCCCTCTCTCTCCCCCTCTCACCCTCCCTCTCTCTCTCCCTCCCTCTATCTCTCTCTCTCTCTCTGGGTCCCCACTAATGATGTGCTCAGCCTGTCTTCTCCTGGTTGAATGATGCCTACTGACAACCACACTCAGGCAGAAAGCCTCGCTCTATCTCTCTCTCCCTCTCTCATAAACACACGCACCAACACACATGCACACGTGCGCACGCACGCGCACGCTCACGCTCAAATCATACACCCCTGCTGCGATGCACGAGCTTATACTGTACATAACTGTAGACACAAAAAACTTTTCACTCGCGCACGAAAACCATACAAGGAGTAATGTGGGGGGGGGGGGGGGGGGGGGGGGGGGGGGGGGGGGGGGGGGGGGGGGGGGGGGGGGGGGGGGGGGGGG
>JAODLL010054430.1:0-18807 GCA_026546735.1 Forbesichthys agassizii
GAGATTATATCTCCAAACTGGCCTGGGAACGTCTCGGGATCCCCCAGTCAGAGCTTGCTGATGTTGCTCGGGAAAGTGAAGTTTGGGGTTCCTTGCTGAAGCTGCTGCCCCCGGACCCGACTCCGGATAAGCGGGAGAAGATGGATGGAATACTGACAGTAACATAGCACTTAGCGCAAGACATGACTATTTGACGAGCTGGTTGACAAAATGAGAGGTTTTGGAATTAAATTAATGATCTCTGGTTCCAATGGTCAGCTAATCCCCGAGCCTATTGAACACATCTAGCCAGCAGAGCAGAGGGCAAATTTGCCTACTGGCAAATATACAACACTGTGTTCTACTATATTAACCCCCCCCCTTCCTTCCCTATAGTGCCAGGGCTCTCATTTCTGCCAGCATACATTCACTTCTCCATCTGAGTATGTTTTAACCAAATAAAATAGTAGCCACACTGTAACAACAGCCATGTTCAGAAATGGTGTGTACTGACTGCTACCTGAATTAACAGTGGGTCTGCTAAATTATCAAATTGCAGTGAAAGTAATAATCAGAAAGCAGAGAATATCAGGCCTATTTCAAATAAGTTATAGATTTTGATGTGCAGGGATCATTGTGACTTTCATATCTGATTTGACATGAAATAAAGATGGTATATCTGCAACTGTTACAAGTTCAAACACACGATCACCCAGAACGGGTGAACAAGTCCGTGATGCTATTTTTCCCCATACACTAACATGCGCGATAGTCCACTGTTATTAGCCTGTATTCATTTATTATTTACCTACATTCATGACAATCAGTAGGCTAGTCATACACAGTTTATTGCATATTGTAAATTAATCATAATGCATTTAGTTTTATTACAACGTATGTGTTCTTGCATTGCAATGCACGTGTGGCGGAAATATATTAGGCCTATGTTTGAGCAAAGCACCAAAAATAATACGGTACATTTATAAAAAATAAGAGAAGAAAAAGAATAAAGGAGATCAACCCCTCTGGCACCAAAATCATATTTTGTTAGCTTACACATCCGTTAAGTAAATATTGTAGCCTGGGGATTGCATAGCCTACTTCTTTCAGCTGGTCGAGCTCTTGTCGGACCGTCTCGTACTCTGTCTCCAAGTCATCGAACCGCTGTTTGAGTTGTTGTTTCTCCTCCAGAACCGCCAGCCCATATTCAGCTGCCTGGATCTTTTCTCGTGTCGTTTCAGTCAAGTCCCGAGAAAGACGCTCCATCTCCGCTTGGAGCCATTGTGGCCCGGCCTCTGTCACCAGTGTCGCCTCGGGAAATTCCTGATCCTCCTCGGTAGACATATTAGGCTGTCTGGATTAACCGACTGAGAAGATAGCGGACCCGGCCTGGGGGAGTGCAGAAAATCCGCTCCGCCAGGAAAATCAGTGCCTTTTGTGTTTGCACTGCATTGTGCCGACTTATGTACAGATCACTTCGCCTACTTTACGACAAATATCAACATTGAATCTGTGGGGCGCGTTTTTCGCTTAAATTTCTCCACAGTTGCAGCACAATTGAACCTCTTGTAACTGTGCATGAGACTGGCAAAGGAAACCCTGAAGTTGAGCTAATCGGTTGGCCACTTTCATGCGGTTAAAATCTGAAGGGTTGGGAGTGGACGTGTAGTTTTATATTTAGTTAAATTATACAGAAGTCGATCGGTTTTGTATATCAGCATGACTTCAACTACCACAATGCTTTACCTGCTTATAAATTTGGTGAAAGTTAGACTCTCTAGTGATAAAACACCGCCACCTATAGGTCTGAGCGTGACACTATGGTACACCTAAAATACTGTGAAATTAGAACTTGTTTACGACGTGCCATCTTTACATGATACTTTTACCTTGTAGTCTAAACTAAGGACTTTTGATTTGAGTTGTCTGTGCCCTTCTATCTTCAACGATTAAATTGTGAAGTCTTAATATTAATATATTAAATTTTTGTATGTGACACGTCACACATCGACCTGGGTGTCTTGCACTGCTCTCTTGCGAGCCTATGAAATTAATTTTAAGACATTTTCATCGACAGTGAGCAAAAAAGCAACTGCAATTTAGCAGGAGTAACTTCTTTAAAGCCGTAACGCCATGCCAGTGATTGTAGCTCGATTCTTGCCTGCGTGGAAAGTGTAGCCTACATGCCAATAAGGCTAATTATTAACTGTAATTTATGCCCCCCCCCTTTAAAAAAAAAAAAAGTTTTGTTGTTTAGCCAAGGCAAGCCACTGACGCGTCAGATGCCATTCCCACAAGGATTGCTAGAGCGACTTTGCTACAATAACGAACAATGCCGGTAGTCAATGGTCTGAATGCCTTGTGCTAGGGTTACTGTAGCTGCATCTTCATTACATGGTGGGTATCACTGAGGTGTTCTGTTGATATTCCACAATCGGCCTATAGCCTATGATACTATAACGCCTGTAGATTAAATATTTGTTTGATCTATGTCCTTTATTTCATGTTAATGTTATGTTTTTTCTTCTTCAGGAAATTGTACAACTCATTCAACTTTTCTACGTCCGTTGTAGGTTTGGACTTAACTGAAAGTGAAAGTTAACTTACTGAGATGTCTATCCTACCTTCAGTGGTTTTCTAACGAATTATCTCATTATTAACCCCCCACCAGATAAATTTTACCATTATTTCGCATTCACTTTTGGACTGGGATGGTGCATGGTGCTCTATAGGCCTTATTATTGTAAGTAAAGATATGCTAGTATACAGTACAATATACTGTAGGCTATTATTATGTGTTCATGACAATATAATACTTTAATGGAAAACTGAATTACACCAATTTATCTATTAATTTTAAAGATTTTTTGATTAAGGTGTGTTCTATTGGCTCTTTAATTTCCAGCACTTCTACTTCCATTCATTTTCGCGTTGTTATTTACCGTGATGTTTGAAGTGTTCGGCATATTTGCTGGTAAGATGGCTGTCTCAGTTTTCAAGTTACTTAAAAATCACAAAGCACATACAGTATTTTTATTACTAGTTAATTAATTAATTATTAAAATGCCTTCTCAGATATATTTTAAATATTCAAGACAGAATTACAACTTGGTGTTTTATTCAGGACTGCCTGCCAGCAAAGGTGTTCCCTATGACAGAAGAGGTGCGTACAGTACACTTAAGTTATTTCCTTTTAAAGGTATTTTATATAAAAAAGAAACATGCTGTAACCCAGACAATATCATATTATATATTCTGTATTTCCATTTCTATCCAGATCTATACTGGGCCTTCAGTGTTGCATTATTTGTTGCTGTTCTGAACCTTCACTCATATCATGGTAAAGACATATTAAGCAGCATGAAAAATATGTCTTAAAAAGCCACTTGTATAATTTTTTGTGTGTGTGTGTGTTGTCTTAATTTCAGTTTACACACTTTCCTATGGGTGTGGGTTAATCATCTTTGCTGTGAGAGGAGCAATACGTAAATACAACACTTTATGGTAGGTATTTCTAAATTAAACATTGAAAAAACAATATTTGTTACTAGAAATTACAAACATTTACTGCATTATTACTGCAGCTATTAGACATATACTCTAGCTATGTGCTCAGGTAGGTGAGGTATTTGCAACATATCTGGTGTTATTTATGTGTGTGTGTGTGTGTGTGTGTGTGCGTGCGTGTGCCTGTGTGCGTGTGCCTGTGTGCGTGCGCACGTGTGTAGGAAACAAGAATCAAGACACAGGGAGTGAGCTTGTAAACCAGGAGGATAAAGTATCACAAAGCTGTGTCATTGCACAAAGTACACACACTGTCATGGGTTGACTATACTTGATTACCTCTCAGGAAGATAATGAAAACCAATCTGTAAATAACCATTATGTTTTGTTTTTTTGTTTATTGTTTTTTTTAATGGCACTCTTCTATGAAATAATGGATCTACTGAAGTATGCTTAAAGTAATTTAATAAAATTAGTTTAGATCATGTTGCACTTGTGCATGCATAGAACCTGCACACATTCATGCAAACACATCGGTAAAGCAAGTGACAGCAAAGCTATCAAATGTAATTCATGAAAGCAAGATACATACACATTTTCAAGTAACAAATTAGGTCTTTGTTCTCAGGTTTACAATTTAGATGTTAGCAACTAACAAATTGGGATATATTTTCCATCACCACCAGTGTTTTTTCCATCACCACAATTCATCAAAAGTAATTTCTACAAACAACATGTCTGAAATACATTGAATTCTTTCAGTTGGTTTCCATAATATCTACTTTGGGGCTACCCTGTTTTAACATCAGAACAATATACCAGTATTAAAATAGATTGTGTGCTGAGCACGTCAAACACCATTTTAAAATCACACAAATGTGAAATGAGGAAAATGTGAAACGTTACATGTACGACACAAACTCACGCTACTGTGTTACTAGTTAACATCGGGGCATCGGGGCATTAAGAGTGAAGCTGTTTGAGGAGTAGCCTAGCCTACTGTGTGATAAAAGGCAGTACACGTTATAATAATCTGACGTAATGTGAGGAGATATATGATGGGTGGGGCATTGTGAAAGTTACTTGGCCTTAGCCGAGGTTCTGAGCGTCTTGTGAGCAGCCTAGGCAGTACGTCACAATCTATACCGTAGATCAAGGAGCTCATAGGTATTGCTGCTGTGAGACTGCTAGTGGATGCAGTTTCATTGCCAGTCTCAATGACTACAGCTACAGTATTCACAGTATTCACACATTAGGCCGCCTGGAGAACAACATGTTACTCAAGAGTGGAGGGAACATGCATCTTCTTCATGCATCTTTATCATAAAGTGCAATTTGTAATTCAGGTTGTATATCAAATTAACGTTAAGGATAATCACAATAGGATCTTGTCAACAAGCTATCTTCAGGGTACCTACAGTAGCATGCTAGACTGAGCCACTGGGATTGTAAGGACAGCCCCAGCCTATCCACATGCTGTGAACAGAATTAGATGCCACACATCTCTGGTCCAGTCTGTGCCACCCACACCTCCACCCTGCCCTAACGTGCAAGGGCTTGGGCCAGGCATAGCTGGCTGCTATCTGGGCCACAGTAAACCCCATGGGCACATGCTAAGGAGATCTGACAGCCTCTCGAGCCTTTACACCATAACTCCAGAATGCACCGCAAAACACCCCCCACAATCACAGCACGGAATATCCTATCGCTCCATGAGAACATACATGCATACATACCACAGCATCTCTTCCAGCCAATAGAAAAACGCCATGTCAATCCACCCCAGGATCTTAGCCAATGAGAAAGCAGCACAGATACACATGTGCATAATACTTCTGTGTAGTTTCCATGTTGGCAGTGGACACACAATATGTAAGGCAAAGCTATAAACTATAAATACCTTCAGTGAAAACATACGTCGGTCTTCCACTGTGATGATGTGGCCTCTGGTAGCACGGGTGTGGTCAACAATTGATTTGGCATCTGACAAATATATTCTCTAGAAAATCAAGACATTAAATCAGGTGAGCTAAAAGCAAGTATGATACCACAAATTATATTAAAATATGAATTAAACAAAAAAAGTTAATTCAAAAGTATTAGAAACATAATCATATGTAATGTACAACATGTGTACAAATTCTGTATTCTTTCCCACTTGTGAAACCATGCTCGTGTCACTGGACTCCATTTTGATTGATTCGTTATAATTACATTTTCTGGAGAACGGAGAATGAAAAGTGTATTTGCAGTAAATTTGCAGGTCAGTTTTCAACACTGTTGAACTGAAGGCAAATAACCAAATGCTTGGCACCATGACATTGAGCGAGAGCCTGGTGCAAGGTGAGACCAGCAGCCAGCACAGCCCATCATCTTTGCTCTGGAACACAACCTGAAGACATTACAGATATTTGGACATGTAGTATCTGCCAGTACTGTAAATGAACATTCTCACAAATTAGATCCATCTCTATTGATATTGTCACTAGTTTAACATACAAGTACAGTGTGCCAGACAGTATACCATCCCATAAGACAACTTCCCATAATGGTTTCACTGTAGACCAATGCTTTATTAATAGCAACTCAAGTAACAACACTTTGATGTTATTTGTATATAGCTACTCTGTGCAGCTATACTGTGTGCGTGCGTGCGTGTGTGTGTCACACGCTATCCTTCTCATTCAGTATGCATCCACAATATATTTCTATGTGTGTGTGTGTTGGACTGATGGGTATAATGAGGTCAGCATTTTAGAGTCTGTCACAATTGACTACACTGTCAAACAATGTTATAAACAGTAGGCCAGTTTTATGGTAGAATGTCTAGTCTATATGTTCACTATCATAAATATTATAATCTGATCCATCATCAATGCCTGCACACTATACATGTTTAACCAGCCAGTGGTTGAGGTTACAGTAAAGTCACCATTTAGATGGCCTGGCTGAAACAAAGAAAGGCCATTATAAGTTTCTTCACAATATCTGTTTGTTTCCTTTCTGCTGTATGTCACATGTACAAAGTATGCAATGTCAAAGTTGTATCTTTTTGAGGTAGCTTTTTCCAGTTATGAAATTTCCCTTATATAACATTTTGCCAAACATGTTGCAGTCTTGAGGCTTAAACATAATTAATTATCATAAGGTGGACGAGTTCATCAGAAGAATAGAGTGCAAAAGAAAGAAATGTTATATCAAGTATTGGGGTTTGACTATATTTTACTAATGTACTAATGTATATGAATATCCAGCAATATATACGTTCTGATTAGACAAACAAAAACAGCAGAAACAATTTGCAGCTAAGCCGAAATCGCATCAGGCAAGCAGATTCCGTATCAACTTCCAATGAATGAATTACTGCCCTCTGCTGGATTGCTTCATTACTGAAAAAAATAAAATAAAATAAATGTATTAAAAAAAGAAATCACGGAAACGAATAAAGTTAAGACCTATCTATATTGAGGCTTTGGATTAGGCTATGTTGGTGGTTTATCTTGCGTGTAGATAGTAGTAAAATGCAATCAAGGTATTGTTTATTGAAGTAAACATATCAAGGAGTAGCCTATAGTTCACCATACACACATAATAAGCATAGTAAAATATATACTTTTTTTTAGCAATAATAATATATAGGCATATTACTGATGTAAAAACAAGTTGGTTTTATTATTTATTTTATGATTGATGATTGTGATGATAGATGATAGTGATGATTGGAAAGTAGTCTATCAAATATAAATTTGGGAGGCCTACATACATTTTTTACTACATTAAAATGACGAATGCTGCACCCATATACAGACAATCAAAGGTTTTCGCCTGTACTAAATAAAATGAAACATTTATATTATGTTGACATATTTATTACGTAATCGTTGGTAATATAGTTGGATATACTACAAAACCACGCCCCTATTGTGACGTAATAACACAAGGGCTTTCGAAAATCCTTCGCTATTTGAATGTACTCAACATTGCACCAATGGACATAGTAAGTGACCCCGAGAAGATATGGAAAATGCCATAACCAGTATCTAACCCTTCCTTTTCACCTGTCCTCGTGATTCCGAAGAAGAGGAATTTGTGAACCAAATTCTTAAAACCGCAGGTAGACTCATAAAGTTAAAAATCCACAGGACGTTTACCATTAACATCACAGATGAGCATATTAGTCAATTCTTTGAATGCCCAGTCTGCAAGGTAGATTTCATTGTTAGGGAACAAATTATCAAACTACCATGCAAGCATTTGTTTCACAGTAACTGTCTACTACAATGGCTATAGTCACAACTCATGTCCAATTTGCGTATCGTTAAAAGCACGTATACAGTGTATGTGGCCAAAAGCAACGGACAGCCAGAGGAATATGAGATTAAATGAACCTCTCTGGAAATGAACGCCTCCCTAGAACAGCGCTCTATAGACTGTTACAAAGACTGCTTAATAGATGACAGCATATAGATAGAGCTGTGCAAATACAAACCATGTTGGGTAAACATGCAGCCAACGCCACACCAACACAATAACCGAAGGGTCCACGGGCAGCAGGAGGACCCCTTTCCCCCGTGGTAGTGTTGGGTTACCCTTGTTGTGCCACACCTGGAGCTGGGAGAGACAGACAGCCCTTGAGGGCCATCAGCTCAAGCCTGAACACACTGTTGGTGGGCAGCACAAGCTAGTGGTTTCCATTGCTGTAAGAGTGAGTGGGGCCTGTCATCTGGGGGTCACTCCCACACTAATGTTTCCACGCAATGCCCAGCTTGAGTCTGGCACCCCGGCTTGGTGCAGGCCAGTGAACTTCTCCCACAACAGATTTGGACAAGTCCACCTGAACCATTTCGAATTCTTCTGATGACTTGTGGGCAGTTGCTCGTGCATAGAAACACAAGTTTGTCAATCTCACACATTCAGCATGAGAATTAAATGGTCACTAATGTACCACAGTATAGTGACAGTTCTAGACATGGAAATTATGTAATGTCCAGCCATCAACACATATAGAAAAGCATGGCTGTGAATAAACACTGTGATAGTAGAATACTGTGAATAATGTATGTTTGTGTTTAATAGGATTAAATTAAAGAGTTAGTAAAGTAATTCTTCACTCAGCACTGGGAAGAGAAAGTAGTGATCGAGTAAAACTATCATAAGTCATCGTCTTCAACATAAGATTTAATCCGTTAAAAAATAATGCTTTTATTTTCGGGTCTTGTAAATTTGCATAAAGAGTTTAAAACACAATACATTTGAAGTTTAAATTGATTGTCATGATTTACATGTTAAAAATGAACTAATTGTATTAGTCAATTGTAAAACCTGGTTTTACCATCTCAACACAGCAGATGGCAATGTCTGCCTATACATGTGAGTCAGGAGGAACCAGTACAGGTTTTATGTAAATATTTTATTAATGAGCCAACAAAGAATGGCAAAGCATATAAATATGCAAATTGTTTTATGTTCTGTATGACACGTGATGATTTATCATGGTTTAAATTACTGGTTCGTGTACATTATTCATCAATGTATCTATTATTTTTAAACCCCAGGAGCCAACCACAATATTCTGACATCAGTGTCAGAATATTGTGGTTGTAGCCAGGTTTGGTGAAACACAGGCTGACATAAACTGTTATTTGTATCAGATGATATGATATTTGCTTCTGACTTTTCACTCATGAGTGAAAACATAGGATTTCTTCACAAAAACTATTTATTTCTCTCACATTCTGTGTTGGTGACCTTTGAAGATAATCTATCCAGCGGACCTGTGTGGCATATCAAGATGTGGTAGCTATAGTCATTTTTGTGCAAGGAGACCTAAATCACCTTCATCACTTCTACATCCCTGCCCTTGGCTTTTTGCTTATCTCCAGGAACCTTTAAGCCACTGTAGCCATGGTGATGTCATCTCCCTCTCCTGCCAGCAATCCTCTGGTTCACACCAACATTGTCCTTCTCCCAATTCCCAGCATCTCCTCTGGGCTCCTATGTCCCGTCAGAAAGACATTTCTTAAAAGATCCCTACAGGTGCCAGCCAATGGTAAGCTGCGAAGACGTCACCATGTGACGAAGCACAGCCAATTAGGGCAGTCCACAGCTGCACACTTCCTGGAGGGAAAGTACACTGAGAGCATGAATGTTTCTATTTTAATCATTCTGGCAGAGAAAGAGGAGGCAAGCAACCACTTTGGAATCAGTAGAGACATAGAGACAGAGACAGTTGGAGACATAACAGTCGCATTTTTACCCTGACAAGGCGTCAAGCTAAGCAAACAAAGATGTGCATAAATGTGCACACGCATGCACACACACACACACACACTATCTCAGGAATATTTACAAGAATGCATAGAAGCACACACACATTATCCCACGTACAGTATATTTACATGAACACATATGCATGCATGCACGCACATACACACACACAGGCTCTGGCACATGCTTTAATGCCATCTTCTCCTTCTCCTCAGGTATCATCCACTTTATTCCTATCACTCAATTTCTTCAGATCGCTCTGCGGTAGCCATGATGTCATAGTGCTTACCCTTCAATGTGAGGGGCTGTCTGTTAAAGCCGAAGGCCCCGCCCCTCGAGAGCAACTTACTTGTGATTGAATTAACACTAGACAGCAATGACTGTTCTGGAGCACCACCATATAGCTTCTCATAGGTTTTAGGAGATGTTTTGGGGGCAGGGGGGTGGCTGGAAGGCTGGAGATGAAGCCAGGGAGGATATCAAATCAGGAAGATCTTTATCATTCTCACTCAGCGTTAGCATGGTGAGAATAGCTGTCCTTCTTCTATTGCACAGAAATGTCTCCCGCACTAGAAATATTTTTCAGGTAAAAGTGGAGTCAGCGGTCGTTTTTCGTCAAATTCAGTTAATATCTACTCATGGCTTTCAAGCTGCCTGTTGAAAAAATAATCTGGTGTTTCTACAAAGCCCTGGCTCATTTACAAAATAGTGCAGACTGCACCACACAACATAAATATCAACAATCTTTCTCCAGGATAGCTGGCTCCACCGATAAGGCCATTACTTCGAGGCCGAGTAGATGGAAGCTACAGTATATTGCAGCAGTAATAATTGATGTATGAGGTGCTAATGTCATGTGCTGTGTTATTCTATCCTTTGGCCACTAGCAGCAGCATTGAGCACAATTTGCACTTCAAAGATAAACCGGCAATCTAAGGCATTATTTCAGATACAATTCAGAGGACGGTATCACAAACATTAAGCAAGGTTTCTATCCGTTATTCAACCAACAAGGGTGTATATATGCATCTGCACTCACATCTTCTCCATTCAAAAGTAAAGGTAAAGAGAGCTTAATTTAGCATTGTGTGTAATGTGGGCATTGTAACGATCCTTGATGTGAATAAGGGCATGCGCTGTTAATATACAGCTCTATGGTCTGTACACATGCATCTGAAGAAGAGAGGCCAGTACGGAAGGTGCAGAGTGAGTGAGTGGGGGTTAAGTACATGATGAAGCTGTGCCAACAGAACAGCTGGGCCTCCATCTATTGCTCTCCTCCAAGCACCCCCCCCCCCCCATCTCTCTCTCTCCTCTCAAGTTACTCTTTTCTACCTCTTTCTGTATCATATGTCGTACACAGACCCTGATGAGCACACTCATGAACCCGCAACATCAGCGGATATGGTTTCATCATAACCACATGTCACTAATCAAGTTAATGTAGATCTACCATAATCTACTGTATGCGTGGGCCTCACAAACAAATCCCTCCATCACTGCTCTGTGGCATGCCAAAAGCCAAACGTATTCACTGCATGCCGGTGAGATGGTCTGCACAACGTGCGTTGCACACACGCACACACGCGCACACACGCCCACGCACACACGCGCACATCCTCGGGCACACACATTGTGCAGCTATAGAAGAATACCAGTAAGAACAAGATGGAGTTTGTGGTTGGTTTGTTAATGTGGTTGAAATCAGTGGTATGAAAATGTTGTTGTTTAAAACCTCCCTGTTCCAGAACCCTGGTTGGCATTTTTCTATATGCCTTCCCTATGGAGCACCTATAGACTATAGGATCGAGCGAAATAACGCTCCTTTGCATCCTGTTGATATATTTTAAAAATACAACTGTTTGAGCATGTGTGGGTAGCTGAGTTTCAAACTGAAACAACAACAACAACAACAACAACAACAACAACAACAACACTGGACACAAATCAAGGTCCACTTGGATTTTTTGTTTTATCTGACTGGGGGCAGCTACCCAATGAAATTACATCCTGACCCTCCCCTGGGGTCACCACCTTGCCTGTGTTTTAACTCTATTACAGGGAAAATAAACTGCAATGCACCAGTATCATGGGGACCACTGAAGAGACTGGTGTAAGTGGGGACTGCAGGCTTGGAACACACACACACACACACACACACACACAAACACACACAGCACACGCACACGCACGCATGCGCACACATACACACACATCAGTATTTGAGGTGAACGAGCACTGCAAAGTATAAAAGCTATTTCTGTCATGCGCACTACCATAAAGTGATCTCTGTAGGAAAATCAAGCTGGCAGGTACGGCAGGAATCCAGGTCAAGAACAACAGGATAGAAGGGTGAAAAAAAAACATTATTCTTGAGGGTTGAGCTGAAAACCTCTAACAGCAGTGCTGTGTTTCTTAGGGACTAGTTATAGTTACATTCTAAAAACCAATGGGCTTCTTTGTGAATGTGTGGTTTTAGGTCTCGGGAAGGAGAGATGCTTCAGTAGCTGTACTTATTGTAATACAATCGGTTTTGCCTTGATGTCTTTATGAGATATTCATCAGTCTATGTTGACTATTTGGACATTTTGTGTTTCATTTGCTGACATGAATCAAGTACACCGTATGTTTCATTTATCAACATTGATGAGCCTACTGTATGCTACACCATTCAAATGGTGTCAACAAACTATTCATGTCATTTACAGTAACATATTAATGGCCAGCAGCAGTGCAATGACACGCACATGACTAGCCCACTCAGAGTTCAATAATTCAGGACGATTCTAGTAGAAAGCATTATCCTGGGCCGACAGGTAAGGTGATCCTGCAGGTAAACTTAGTCTGCGTTCTGCTATAGAGCTCCACCCTTCACTTAGCCTATACAGCATGTTGTGAACACACGGCTCACTTCAACTCTCTCACTGTCCAGCCAAACAGGGCGGACACTCACAGGATATTTCTGGTTGTACAGACGTTTTGAGTTAAGCAGAGATGTTACCTCCGTCAGTTTGTCTGCCCAGGTAAGATGCTCTAGCAGTGGGTGTGATGAAATATACTGACACCACCACAGTATACAATGTCCTCAAACTGAACGAGTTGTCAATACAGGTTGGAATCAGACAGGCATGACTAGCTGTATATTTAGAATATTGTAGGGTACATACTTGCTGTGAATGGCTGACATGTGCTTTGGGATGCTACAGTGTTTTAGACACTGTATCCAAGTACTTGCATACTGGAACAGTGAACATCATCGTGTGAGTTGGTCAGTTGAATTTGCAAAAACAGTAGTTATTCAGTATCCAGTTTCCCTTCTTTTGTATGGGATATATTATTTATGTATATTCTGATATTCTGAACCTTATCAACCAGCCATCTATCACACAAAAAAGCTACACTTTATGCCAAAATGCTACATTAGGTATAGCGTATTTATTCCCACCACAAATATTCCAGAATCTTCTTGGTTGTCAGGACCAGCTGATAGGGGAGAGAGAGGCGAACTCAAGCAGGAGGTGTTGGCTTACTTTCTCATTAAGAACACACTGAAGGCAGCATGCAAGAAACATTGTCATATGCTTCATGCTATTTAAAGGAACACAACCATTGTGTATTGCTTTTCCTCTAAAGGAAACCTGAAATTATTATTGTAAAATATAACACTCGTTAATGACCACTGTGATATGGGTAAACCATCAAAGAGTTATACATGTTAGGCTTTGAACAGAGTTCATGAACTCTCTATTTTATCTTGAGTTTTAATTAAATCTTTAATAATGAATCACTCATTTCACTGGTACTACTTTATTCAATCATGAAGTGGGATTACTATAAAGACAACACCACATGATTACTGTGTCTATTGGCTATCAAATCATGTGGAAGTGAATGGTCATGTTAGAATACAGTAATTAGCATACCTCAGCATACAACCCCGTAAAAAGGACTCATCGATTTGTGCCCAGAATTGCCCTTGTGGTTGAAACCAGCATTACAAAAACATTGTTGTTTTGGTTGAAAACTGCTGTAGAATGAGTGCATCTCAAACGACTGAGGGGACTCACTCCTCCTCTTAAGCCACAGCTGGATTTTCAAACATTGGCTGGGGGTGTACTGTACCTTTAAAACAGTTATTAATTCAGAATGTCCAAAAGCTCAGAGACTGAACTTTTTGTACACCCATTACTCACATTAATAGTAGGCCAATACACTTTAAATGTCTACAATTCAATAGGCCCAAGTCTGTAATATGAGCAAAAATGTTCTTTATCGAATTCTCATTGATGTTGATGCAATTTGAAGCCATTTTGAACGGTGTAGGGCTGTAGGCTTATATTTATTTGCATTGTCCCCAAGTTATATTATTTAAAAAATCCCTTTTTCCCATTTGAGTTACTTCAGTAGCAATTCATAGGAATATGGCAAATGTTAATTAGCCCCAGATTATAGTGGGAATGAAAAGTATCCTCTGGTTTTGCTTTAAATAGTTGTTTTAAATAGCATACTCAAATGGTATGCAAATGCGCTTATAGGCCTATTTGCAGGAGGGCTACAGCGTACTGTATTCTGATGTAGCCTGTACTCTTCACCGTGACGATAAAGTGGCAGCACCGCGCAGCGGACGGGGAGGTTCAGTTCTGTGATGCTCTCGCTCTCTTTTGCCTCCTGCTTTCCACGATCACAATAGAAGGGCTTCATTAATGCCCAGTTTGTGTGTCCTTCTTGGCCTGAAGATGATTCATTTTAATTTTGCTGTTTGACACTGGATCTGCGATCGATCGTCCGCCGAGCCACTGGACTTTTCTTACTTACTGTACGGGCAGGAGACCGGGTTCTAAATCTTCAGAAAAGGTAGCCTGTGTTATAATTTAGCCTATGGTATTAGCATCGGCGTTGTTCATGAAGGTGTAAAGATGTCGCTTTTTGTCATTATTTTCAAATGACAGGCGTTATGAATGGCCAAATTCCTTTCAATCGAGGTTGTCCTTCATCACAGACATTTCGAGAGGACGTGTAGGCTACTTCATGTAGATTTGTACTACAATCATTTAGGATTTAGAAGTTATTGTGTTTCAGGCAACGAGGTAGCTTACCTTTAAAAAGCGAGGTTGCCCTGGACATGTGCACTATACGGTAGCTTATATGGCCCTGGAGTCATAAAACCATCCCAGGCTGAGCTGCTTTGCAATAATAGCCTAACGTTGCCAGCTGTTTGCTGAGCATGGCGATGCCCATCTGACGGTTTGGCGATGCTCAATTTTCATGATGATCGCCTTGAGTCAGCCTGTCAATTCACATCGTTTTGGGAGCTTCCACAATCTGCAGCTTTCGTCTATTTAAAATTATGTGGCAGTATTTTGTAATGGGGATATGTATCATGGCCTGACGACACTGGTATATTATATGTATCACGAGACGAAATATTGATGCTGCAGTGTAGCAAAAAAATAATCTTTACACACTGAGCATTAGGCATTTATGCTAGGCTACTAGCATGTTTATAACTAAGCTATGCAGCCTAAATTAAGTAGTCCTACACAATATCAGTTTTTCTAAAATACCTATATCATCTGCAATTGACCTTTCCTGTTTCTTTCTCTGCGGTGCCCTTTGCAGTTCAAGGACGATTTACACAGATGATTTGAGCAAGTCATGCGTTTACTGTTACAGTGAATTTACAAGATTGGATGATTGTGTTTGGCTCCAGTTTCTTAATCTGCATTCAGATCAAGTACATTCTGAATGTTTGTGTTACTTTTTCTGACTGCTATTTGCAGCACCTTTGCTTAGAAATATTTTAGTTGATGTTATTATATATTTCTATGGTTTTAACAGGGTCCACACTTTTTATTGTTGGCTATTCATATTTTCCACACAAAGGAAGTTCTCTTCAAAGGAAACTGTTAGGCTATTTAGTGTTATCATATTCCTATAGTTGGTTTATTAATCTTTGTAGGCAAATTAATTAATGGTTTAACTGCAATTGTTAGTGATAGCTAAAGCTAATGAGCCATACATACATACATTTACATTTACAGTATTACATGTGCAGGTAATCTTGCTACTATCTAAAACAATAGCACAATACCCTTTAATGCTAGGCTGATTCCCTACAGTATTGTTGTGTGATGTTCCCATTTACAGAACCATGGCTGTGTAGAAATAAACACCGGATTGTTTTGTCACAGAACAGAACGGGCAGCTATCTTATTAATTTGCTGAAGTTGACAACAAATCTTACAATCACTGACTCTACTTTTAAGCAGACACTTTTATCCAAAGTGGCTTACAATTGGTTCATTAAGTCAATAGCTGAAAGTCATAGCCTACACCAGCAATGACATGTAATCAGGGCCAACATACACTATCAGCTGTATCATTCAATCCTCAAAGATAAAGCTAACTGCCTGAATAATAAAGTGATTAACAGTGCTATGCTATTCTATATTGTTGAATATCCCATTTTCTACTGAAATCATTATTAAAAAATGTGTTCTAATACCTATTCTCTCTTTACATTAATAACATTTCAATAGCCTAATGGTCATTGACACACTGCAATTGAAGTCCAAGCATGTGTTATACAGTACTGCACCACAGTTGTCATCGGCACAGGGAGTTTTATGATCAGGTCTGCTGGCAATCCTCTCTACTCTTGCCTGAAAAATAATCTGGTGTTTCTACACAACCCTGGCTCTGTAAATGGCAACACAAACAAAGTGGCGCAGACCACACAACATGATTCTCCTAGCCTTAGCATTGTGTTTTCAATTAGGGGGTGGAGCTTCTAAAAGAGCACCTACAATAGCATCTCAGACCATAACAAATGCTCCAAGCTCACGTACATGCTGGACCAGTAAAAAAACATAGTTTTGGATTACAGTTGGGCCCACACAGAGGGAGTGTAATGTTATTCTCATACATCTGATGTAGTAGGGGCGTCATAAAATATCGATAGACTCGAGTATCGCAATATTACATTGTGCGATATTGTATTGAATCTTATAAAACACTATTGATTTACTGTTTTATTTAGATTTTACTCAATATATTTGTAATAGGGACCATATTCAAAATACATTAGGTTCAAAAGAGAGGAAGGATGCTTGTTACCATGTTTAGGTTTCAGCTCATTTCCATCTGCACTCTGAGCAAGTTTACAAAAGTGTTTATGTTATTTTTTGCAGCTGCTCCACACATTTAGCCTCTCCCGACCATCCTAATCTTGTGAGCTTTCTGTTTCACTTCACCACGAGAATCAGTCTGGAGAGCTTGGAAATTGAGTTGATTCGGTCCGGTAAACCTAGTGTGTTACCAATCAGCGCCGTATTTTCTAGGGACGTGGTTTAGTAACAACTCGAGTCGAAAACACATAGAGATAATACAATATAGCATAGGTTTTATTAGAATTTATTAGAAGATCAAAGGCTTTTCTCAATGGAAAATATGTGTCCACTCTTCTCCTGACTTTTCTACTGCAAGAGTGGACAAGAACAGACTGCTGCTTCACAGGTTCGTCCAATCACATGCAAAGTATTTTTTTGAAAGTGCCTGCCCTCTTGAATCCATATCAATGGAGGGCTCCCCAGATGGACGGTTGGACGAATGGACAGTATTCCGCAAAATTTGAAATTGCAATATATGCACCGTGGCCCCTGTATTGTGAATGTGATATGTATTGTATCGCCAGATTTTTGCCAATACACGCCTAATGTGATGTCATACAGTAGTATTCTACTGTATATTACACCTTTAAAGGTAAATAAAGTCATTCTGGAGAATGCCTGCATCGAACTCAAATCAAATCAAAACAAAAACACCTCTCCTTTCAATGCCATAAGATCAAATTGGAAACACATTGCGAAGACTAGGGCATTGTTGTTGTGTGCGGTCTGCACCACTGTGTTTGCACTTCTATTAATGAAGCAAGGCTGTGTAGAAGTAACAGATAATTTTTTTCAGCAAACTAGCAGAATATTTATATAGAATACAGATATTTGGTGAAAAGTGTATTAACTTTCAATCGCTTACTATGTATTTTGTATCGTATGTACAGTATGTAATGTATGAAACATTGCATACTTATAACAACTTTAATATCAAAGAAAATAAGATAAAGTATTGGAAGTAGCACTTTTCTGAGTATACTGATTGATAAGCCCAAAATGAGCGTCTTATTTCCCACACTGTTTTCCTCTCAGGGGCAAACTATGCCAGCAGCACCAGAGTTGCTGCCCCTGGTGACGCGCCAGCCCATTGGTCAGAGCCCTCTGCCTGCTTGCCCCTCCTCCATCTGTCCTGGCAGGTCCATGCTGCTGGATGTGTGTCACGGAGCCGCGCCGGCACCATGAGCGCCAACGGGCCCGCTCCGTCCCCCTCCCCCGCGGCCCCCGTCGCCCCGCCCACACCGGCAGCCACTACCATCCCGGCAGGCGCGTTGGCACAGAAGAAGAGGCAGCAGTATGCCAAAAGCAAGAAACAGGGCAGTAATCCCAACAGCAGGCCGCCCAGAGCGCTGTTCTGCCTCAAGCTGAACAACCCCGTACGCCGAGCCTGTATCAGTCTGGTGGAGTGGAAGTATCCTTGGTCCAGTGTGTCTCTGGCGGGCGGGAGCTTACAAACAGCGTAGCCATTGCAAAATGAATCAAGCGGTTCTTAACGGCACTGATAAATCCATCCACTAGATTTATAGATAAATGGAAAATTGTTTGAATATTATTATACTGTATATTATTCTGTACATACAATATTGATAATAGTCTAAGTATTACAAGTAAAAGCATCTTGCCCTACAGTTTGAGAGCCACGGATTTATATGGTGGATAGATATGGACTTACATTTAGTGAAATATTCCTAGCATATAAGTGGTGATATTCATCCTGTTGAGGTCATTAAATACAGTATGGTGGGAGAGGATCTCAGCTGAGAGATATCATCTGTTCTTAGATACATAAATAATATTTTTATTTTTATTTATTTTTTTATTTAACCTTTATTTAACCAGATAGGCCGATTGAGAACAAATTCTCATTTGCAACGGCGACCTGGCCAAG